>JARBDR010000376.1:1336082-1649335 GCA_029721355.1 Tegillarca granosa | reverse complement strand
TGCGACATTACAAAAGATGAAATTGTCGTTTTTACATTTGCATAAAAAAAAAATTAAAAGTTTTATACTCTTCACTCAAATGAAAAAAGTACATGTATATGTGTTTCTCATTCGCAAAGAAGAGTTTATAAAACTCTTACATGTGTAATGTTTTTTACCTTTTTCGTTTCAACTTTCTTTTAATTCTGAATTCAAAATGTAAAGAATTTTAAACTGTTTTCATTCAATATATTTGACGCGCCACGACAAAAGGTACAATTCGACAAACTTTTCGAAAATGAATTTTTACTGAAAATAATTGTTCTTTATGTAAGTAATTAAAATCTGAAATTTTATTCTTCTATGACATTTATAAGCATAAAAAATATTGCATTAAACATGTCACACCAAACTCATCAAAATCTAAATTACGTTATAACTTCGTTTTTGACGTCAAAGCCGCGGATATGTTACGTCTTAAAACTAGGGTGGTACTATTGGGCTGGCAGATAGTTTTGTCTTTATAATCTAAATCCTGCTTCTGTAGTAATATCGTTTGGGTTGTTTTGGTGATGACGTATAAAGTTATAATAACGTTTTTTTAGCTATTTGGGGCAAGACTGAGGTACTTAATCTGTATAGATTAAACTAAGAACGAGTTCGTGGTTGCCGGAGATAAGCGAATGTGAATTATAGCCTGCGTATACTAGAACCCGTGCAGTGCGAATTTTTGGTAAAGTGCTAGCTGACCGAGTGCCAGGCAAAGAAGCAAGATTTTAAAGCAATATGTATGAACCGGTTTGAGTTCTAACACCCCCCCTCGTCACATGCTATCGAGACACGGACCCTCTGCCACTGAGGCGGTTGTAATGGTTGACCTATTATTTCTGTCAGACTGTGTCAGCGGATATTTGGTTGGTCAAACAAGTTGTTCATTAGGTCAATCTTCTCTTTAACATACACAACTTCTAGATCTGCACCTTTAATTCGAAAAAATGTATGCTGTATTCTCTTTATAGCTTTAAAGTCGGACGCAAAAACGATTACAGTGAAACAGTCGCACTTACAAGAATCATCCTCGTAAGGACCGGTCCGACTGGCCGATGGACAAAAAACCTATGCAAAATGGACACAGTGGACGATCAAAGTTTCGGGGTTTACTCCATCCGTAATCATATGCTCCACAAATAGAAATTTTGCTAAAACAGAATGGAAAAAAAGGACGTGGGTAATATGTAGCGCGGATGTTAAGCGGATGTACATCGGAAACCTAACTGATAAAAACGGTTTGAGGTGAATTACAACTCCAGACATCATAAATATACGGCATACATGCAAAATACAAACGCTTTGAATACTTTAAATACGAGATGTATACGCGTACATCCTTTCTATAACAGTGCTATTGACTATGTATAGGCGTTCCATGTACCTTATCTTTCCTCCCTCATTCCATTTTCAGTCGTGAGATGCGGAGATACCCAGAGGATGCAGAGGTAATACAGCGGAAGTTTAACGGATGATAACAGACATAGAACATTTGTTGCTAGTATATTTCACGGATTTACACCGTACATCGCGGAAAGTTATCCGTTTTAAAAGTTTTGTGCAGCTCAAAAGTGTTTTTTCGGATAAAATCGCAATGGACGGGTGCTCTTTGGATAGAGCGCATGAAGCACATATGCAATGGGTACACAATGGATGCATTGCGTTTTCCAACGAATGGCAAGATTTTTCTGCAATTTACATCCTCTTTGCATCCATAAGTGCAGTGGGACCGGGCCTTTACATTATGTCAACACTGTTACTTACACTCGACGTTTTGGCTCATTGTGCCGCATGCGCAATTCTGTCTGAAATAGATCTGAAATAAATCTTCACGTATGTGTAACCAGTCAATAAAACACCCGAAATACAAATGTAATGACTAAGTCTGAACGCAAAAGAAATTGTAAAACAAATTTATCATCCGTTAAACGTCCGCTGTATTCCCTCTGCATCCTCTGGGTATCTCAGCAAATTTCAACTTTACATGAAGTTATCTTATCTTTTTTCCCGTTTTTCTTAAAAGGTTATCGCTTAACAATTTTCTTTAAAATGATTAATTATAAAGGACAGTTTCTGTCTGGATCACACATAGGACTTTAGCATTTGAGACATTGCTCCCTTGTGCTTCTAATAATGAGGTCAGAGTATCGATGGGTTGACAGGTACCAGGATAATGTGAGTGGGGGAGTGATATTTATTTCGTATAAAAATGAAAACAAATATTTTTACTTCTTAAATAAATAAATTAATTCAGCAATAAATATTCATAACTACCTATAGTAATTTTTCCGTCCTTAAATTAGCTTAAAGGTGGCTTAAAATTTGAGTGCCATTAAGCCATCTTCAAGCTTTGCTTAAAGATGGCTTATAGCAACTTTAAGCGACCTAAAGATGGCTTAAAGATGGCTTAAAGACATATTTTAACCATCTTTAAGCCACCTGTAAGCTAGCTCAAAGATGATATTTCGTCTTGTGAATAACAAGCTATTACTGTATGTATTAACAATAAAACCTCCTTTTAGAATCTCAATGAAAATGTTTAAATTCTGCGCATTTATCAAAATAAGAAATAAATTAGAATAATAGTAAAAAATACAATTTTCTTGCACAAACAAATTATAAATTATTAAACCGGTTGTTGACATTTATCAACAATAATATTATCTTTCCTTTAACGATGTAAAAGTATATGAGTATACTCTTTCAACCTCCATCGTGTTAATCATTGATTTTTATAGTTCATTTCTAGCACAAAAGTTAGAAAATATCAATCTGTATATACCAAGTAAGGTTTACAGTGGTATTTTAATACCATTTCAAAAAGGAATTTGAAGCTTATTTAAAGCTTGAATGGGGATATAATGCATACTTTTGCTCTCACACCAGTAAAAGTCGAGGTATAATTATTTTAATTTTTATAACAACAATTTTGAATATAAAGAACATAAAAATGTAATTGAAAATGATGGAAACTTTCTAGTTTTAGATGTTACATAAACCTTGCCGCTATCTTCGGGCCTAACGAGGACTGTCCATTTTTCTTTATAAATATGCAAAAGCAGTTAGAAATAATTCGAAATACGTCAATTATAATGGGTAGGTCCTTCAATGTACCACTGGATTACACAAAATTAATATAGAATCTAATGAACAAATCCATAATATGATTTAGACTTTATATATTTTTGGAGAATTCTGTATCCAGATACTTGGAGGGGACCACATAAAATCAGTCAGATTTCATCTAATCTTCCAATGTTTGTCATAGACTCAAATATTGGTACCAGCTTTAGGTCAGATTATTCTCCAGTCAAAATTGAATTAAAATTATACAAGTGAGAGGGGAAGGGTTTTTTAAAATTTAACAATAGCTTGATACATGATGAAGAATATATCAATACAATAAAAACGTGTATTAAGGCAACACTCAATCAATATACTATTCAGGAAAACGATAGAGAGGCACATTACTCAATTGGTGATCATTTGCTAGGGGATGATTAGAGGCAAAACTTTTTTCTTATTCTTCATATACAAAAGGACAGGGATAAAAAGAAAACAATTAGTAAATGATCCAACTCGTTTTCATTCACAAAATAATTATGATATATTAAAAAAGATATAGAAAAAATTGAATCCGAACTCAAAATTAGGAGAGAAAAAATGGGTAATTATGAGAGCAAAGGCAAAATGGAGTGTTGAAGGCGAAAAAAGTACAAAATATTTTTGTAACTTAGAAAAAAAAAAATTACTGAAAACATTATTCCGAAAATAATGCTTGATAATGGTGCAGAAATAAGTAACAAAAATGACATTTTGATTAAACAGAAAGACTATTATGAAAACCTCTATAAAACAAAAATAACACGATATCTACTGCACAAGAACAGACTTTTTTTGTTTAGAAAAAAACCTTTTCTTAAATTTTTTGAATAAATAAACACGGAACTCCCTTGAAGGAAAGCTTGAGTGTAACGAATATCTTAAAACACTTATAAACATAAAGTATGGTAAATCTCCGGGTCTTATCTTTAATCCACATTATCTATAATCCACAAACAAGGTATTATCACTTGTCTACCCAAGAAAGGAAAATCAAAATTTTACTTTAAAAGCTGGCGACCTATTACCCTATTGATTGACTATAAAATAGCATTTGTTTCAATTGCAAAAAAAATAAAAACAGTTTTAAATGACTTGATAAGTGAAACTCAAACTGGCTTTTTAAAGAATAGATATATATGGAGAATGTTCCCGTATAAACTAGGGACATAATTAAAAAACACTGAAAATTAAAACATACCAGGGACCTTGCTAATTTTAGATTTTGAAATGTATTTGACTCAATTCAATGGTTTTTTATTTTAAAAAAAATACGGTTTTTTTGGTTTTGGAAGCTCCATAATATCCTGGTTTGAAACCTTTTATAATGGAGCAGTTAATTTTGTTCAAAACAATGGTTACATTTCAGGCTATTTCTTTGTTGAACGTGGTTTGCAGTAGGGGGTCCTTTATCTCCCTGCCTTTTATACTATGTTGAGTGCTGCTGTTAAAAACTGTCCCAATATAAAAGTAATAAATTTGAATGGATAAGAGTACTTAATTAGTAAATATGCTGACATCGCTCACATTAACTGATGATGGATCTTTTAAACAGTTACTTTTATTTAGAAAATTACACTGAAAAATTAATTCTTTTAAAAATCTTTTGATTGATTGGTCTTTTAGAAATCTATCACTATTTTGGCAAAATAATTGTAGAAATCCTAGCTTTGTCAATACTTACAAAGATATAAACAGTCCTACCTGAGCCAACAGAATATCTAGTGAAAGACGTTGAAACATCAGCTTTTAGATTTATTTGGAATGGAAAGGGAGTTAAAAAAAGATGTCACGATTAGCGATTATAGCTTTACTGGGCTGAAGGGTAACTCATGTTAGATCATTTACTCACGTATTAAAATATCATGGTTACAGAAACTTATCGACCTACTTATAGAGTCGCCTCTTACTGGATGATCTGAATGATGTAGGTGGTGACAAGTTTTTAATTTTAAATGAGCAAAGTTATAATATCTGCATAAATAAATTCAATTTGATCTGGCAACTTGTATTTACAAGTTGGGAATCCATACAAAAACAAGGAATCGCTTGTGAAATAGTTTCTCAATCCCTGTGAATTAATCCACACGTTAACATTGATAACAAACTTCTTTTTTCTACGGCTTGGTGTAAAAAGGGTATATTCTTCATAAAAGACTTAATAAATGCAAATGTTTTTTTCTTAACTATTGCCGACATGATGAAAAAATATGAACTAAAAGTAAATTTTCTTGAATACTATATCTTAATCAAAGCAATTCCTCAGCAATGGAAAATTATTATAAAAAATATATTTCCAATACCTGAGGTACATCATCCACTAATTCAATCATCTTAATAAAAAAATATAACAAACTCTAGGTCACAAGAAAGATGGAGGGTTAAACGTAATAAACGGTTTACAGATGTACATTGGAAATATATATAAACTTTACCTTTTAGAATAAGAGAAAATACAAAACTTAGGTGGTTTCAATTCAAACTCGACCACGGTTTTTACTTTCAAACATCAAACTTATGCAGTGTAAGCTATACGAAACTGAACTATGTAGATTCTGTTCAGAAACAAAGGAAACAATTCTTCATCTATTTATTGAAGGTTTATATGTAAAGCCAATATAGTATCAACTTTTAGTAGACATTCGATTAAAAACAAATATGACGGTCAATGATAAAACTGAAAATCTTCTATTTGGCATAAACACCAATGACCTTAACTTAAATGATGGGAACTTATTTTTACTTATGCAGTGTAAGCTATACGAAACTGAACTATGTAGATTCTGTTCAGAAACAAAGGAAACAATTCTTCATCTATTTATTGAAGGTTTATATGTAAAGCCAATATAGTATCAACTTTTAGTAGACATTCGATTAAAAACAAATATGACGGTCGATAATAAAACTGAAAATCTTCTATTTGGCATAAACACCAATGACCTTAACTTAAATGATGGGAACTTATTTTTACTTAAAGCAATATTAAAATCATACATGCAGAATGAAAATTATGCAACCTTTTTACCAATCTAGAAACTAAAAGATTTTATCAGAAAAAAGAACTTTTTATCGTATATGTATACCCAAGCAAAAGCACACTTTATAAAATTCCGGTAGTATATAGAGCAGGTAGGTTTTGGATCTCATGGCTCTAATTTTTTTCAAAAAGTTGTATAAGGACCTAACTAACATAGACAGTTGTATAGTAAGTCATTGGTTTAATACTGATTGAAATATTATATATTTCCCTAAAATGTATTAATTTGAATTTGAATATTGACGATTTTATTGACTAGCATTATATAGAACATAACCAGCATGGGTGATAATGAGAATGTTTATGACGGTAAAAGCTTTCCTGAATCTTTCAAATTAATGCATAAAAAGCTGAATTGCAATGTGGCCTCAACGAAAGCAGAAATTTCCGAGATTACACAAAGAGTAAAAGGCCTGGAAACTTACAGAGAGTTCACGGAGGAATCTCTGAGGAATATACAGGAGAAAACGTTACCTGACATTGATGAGAAAATTGAGCGCCTCAAACTAGAAAACAGGGATAGGAAATGGAATCAAGTAGTCAGGGGGGTTCCAGAAATATTATAGGAAAATTCGTGACTGATAACGCTAAACGGTACTTTTTGAAAAATACCCTCGAAATCCAAGATAAAATCACTGACAACATGATTTTTCAAGCAGTCCATAGTTTGCCTAGTGGTGATTAATCCAAGAGAAACATCATTGTAAGATTCTGTAACCTAATGGGTAGGGATGACGTTTTATATAAAGCAATGAAGTTACCCCCGGGGTCTGGCTTCAGCGTCACTCCAGACCTCGCACCGGAGACTAGCAAATTAAGGTCTCAGTCACTGATGAGGAATAAATTTCCGAAATGTGCACATCTCGCACTTAAATTTAACTGGTATTTGTATTATATATTTACTAAGTGAAAGAGCTCAGCTATCATTAGAGGAAAACAAAAAAGTGACAATTTTTACAATTATAATATATTCGTATTCATATGAAAGTATTTGCATTATAAAAATGTATACATGATATTTTCATGATATTTTATTTGAATTAAAACTTTAAAAGACAAAAAAAAAAAAAAACAAAACATAATACTCATTAAAACATTGACAATATTCTACTACATTACTTCTTAATTTGGGTTTAAAAATTGCTAAGAAGTTTATTGAATATCTTGTTTACGCTCAAATGTCCACTTATTGGCAGTACCGTTAGCCAGAACCATCTCAAAAGCATCTTCACTGCCATTAAATAACTTGCCTTTCAGCTTAAATGACTTATCTTAATCAATGCAGTCATTTCATCAAGTTATGATAAATGACCTGTGGAATTCTGCTCAAACACACTGCTTAATATTTTATCATTTAAGACAATATCATCATCATCCTTGCTTTGCTTTCTCGTTCATAGCCTGAGTAACAGCACAGACAGGGAACACGACAAAAATATTTCTTCTCCAATGCAGGCTTTTCAGAAATCAAGGGATTTGTCACCACTTATCACCAGCTAAATCGTCGCCAAAAAAACAAGTAAATTGCATTCAATGGAAGAGAAGGACACACACCTTCGACTTTATGTCCGGTAACTAAATCCGATTGGTTTGTTTATCATGCTCAACAGAAACATCTATCAACAATTGTATCATATATACCAAGTTTCAATTAAAGTACGGTTTCTATACAATTTAGATTAGTAGAAAATCATTTCTTCTAGAAGTATTCAATGACAAGAGGAATTGGAAAACTTCAGAACATGTCACATGTCACAGTCTATATTAAAAACTATGATATTTCGCTCATCTTGCGGCTTTAAGCAAAATAATTTAACAGTAGTCAAGGTAAATATTTTACACAATGCCTTATATACAGCAATGTACAATCTTTTTCTTGTTTCAGACAATAACGTATGTACAATAGCTTGCTATTTTTGTTAGAACTCATGTACAAACATTTTTCTATTATATATATATATATATATATATATATATATATATATATATATATATATATATATATATATATATATATATATATATATATAATACAAATACCAGTTAAATTTTGATGTCCCAGATGTGCACATTGAGGAAATTCATTCCTCATCAGTGACACTAAGACCGAAAAGTTTGATACATAAAAAATATAAGCCAAACAGTTGAAAATAATGAATCTAAAGTTTCAATATTATATAAATCCAAGGAATGTTTTGCATGAGAGAACAAACCCTAGTTTTAAATTAATTCCAAATTTTAGACGACTGAAAATTTTGCTAAATGGTACATTTTCTGAAAGCACAAAATACTGCCTACTGAGTTATGGATACCCTCGGGGAGTTACACTCCACTAGCAGCGGTACCCGCTCAGGGGTAGTAAATATATAATACAAATACCAGTTAAATTTTGATGTGCCAGAAGTGCGCATTTCGGAAATCCATTCCTCATCAGTGACACGAAGACCGAAAAGTTTGGTACAGGTAATAACATTTATACAATGCTTTTTATATTTGTATATTGTACATTGTTTTTATATCCTAACGAAAGTGTATTTATTTTAAAATCCCTTTGTTAACAACATATAAATACTGCTGTATATTTACATACTAAAAGAATGGTAAGTTTGCCGTTTAACCATATTATATTTAACTATCTTCATCATTTTGTATTTTTGTAGAAGACAAGTGTATGACTAATGAAAATATAAATTGATTTTTTCGAATAACTTTTTTAATTTGTTTTTTTTTCAAACTCATATTGTATAGCATATTATATATATGCGTAAATTATTCGATTTGTTACTTAGCAAAGATTTTACAGTAGGCGTAGTCAAGTCATTTTTTGTTATATCTTTTAGATTGTGGGTATACAGCCTCAACAGATAATAACATTTAGTGTGTGTATGCGTGTGTGTGTCTGTGACAATTAAGTTAATTTCGAAAATTTCTTAAACAAATTTATTTCGAAATTATACAACAAATTTTATGATAATACAATATCTCAAATGAATTGATACTTTTTTATCTTATTTTTATTAGTAAATACGGGCAAAATGGATGTTTTCTATTTACTAGCGATTATGGTTCATAAATAAGATTGATTTTTCTATTTTCCTTATAAGCTTGATTCTGATACATATAATTTTTGAAATTTGGATTATTTAACTTTCAAATGTTTTGATCATTTTTTTTTTACTTTTTCGGCCCTAGAGTCCCTGATGAGTAGTGAATTTTGGAAAAGTGCATATCTTCCCCGTCAAAATTAAACAGGTATTTTTGTTGCATATATCCTATTTAAGTCGTGGTTACTGGTAGTTATAATACTTCCGAAACCTTTGAAAGTATAAACGGATTTACACAATCATATTTACCAGGAATTAGGAATAACCTAATGTTAAGTGTGTGTGTGTGTCATATCTATATATGTAGATCGATTTTACAATTAATATTATTTGAGAATATGTAACAAGAAGAACCGTACACAACTCTGAAACATGTTTTACAAAGAATAAATCAAGGTAGGTTTTGATAAACTTGTTTTTAGGTATTGTATATTTAAATTTTCTATACACACACACACACACACACACACACACACACACACACACACACATATATATATATATATATATATATATATATATATATATATATATATATATATATATATATATATACAGAGAGAGACAGAGTCACAGAGTCAGTTCTGTGATGGTAAAGAAAACCCGAGTGCACGGAGAAAACCAACGAATTTTGTTAAGAGGGCTAATTTGAACCGAGGCAATAAGAGGCACTGTGATTCTTAAGTGTGCTATGGACCATTCAGCTACCAAATGGAATGTGATATGGTAGAGACACTGATTTCTGCACAGCAAAAGATCTAGCTTTTGTGATTTCTCCATCAAACTCATTTGCCAAAATATGAAACAAAAGAGAATTCCTTGATCCTTTTCTGTCTTTACACGAATCCCTCTTTTAAAAAGCTCATGTAATTGTCCATCTACCTCAGTAGATATTAGTGCCCATCTCTAACTAGGTTGTTCATAGTGACCATTACAGATCATGGTACCCATCACTATTACATATATGTACATGTTTTATTGATTGAAAATTATTAAAAACCATTAGCCCAAAAATCTTCTATGATTTATACATCACAAATATATTGGGTCGATAGAAATTACCACTATAATTCTATTTCGACATATGAAATGGACGGTTAAAACGAACAAAATTTTTATTATTTATTTTTTTTTTTTATTTAATTTTTTTTTTGTTTAATTTAAAACATTTAAATTTTAAGCGAATATGTACGAGAAGTTGAATGAGTTCGAGACACTTTTGTTTTCCAAATTTAACAAGTTTATGCATAATTGCTGTTTCATATTATAACGAAACAAATCAGCAAATAATGGTACACATTGTGACCAATTGAATACCGCTTGTTTGTTGCAAATTAATATTAAATTACAATAATAATCTTCTATATAGAAACATTTTGTTTGCAGTTTGTACAGTGTTTTTTTTTAAATTAACCAGAAAAAAGTTAAGCACTAAATGTTTTTATCGTGGCCTACCACTTTTACAAAAGAATAAGGAACGAATGCGTTTAAGACGCTAATTCCTTCTGGAATAGGGTACGGTAGTGTGAAATGTAGAAAAATGATATACATGTAATATACGATAAAGGAGTGTATTAAAAACAATGTGTTCAAGTGACTCTTTTGAATTTTTTTTTTTTTTTTTTTTTTTTTTTTTTTTTTTTTTTTTTTTTTTTTTTTTTTTGTTTCATTTTTTAAATCTTTCGTCTTGGTACTTATTTTTAAATTAAACACAAGTATTTTCTTTATTTCTTAAATATAACATAAATTCCTGACTTCGCACTAAGTCTCATTAAACATATTGGCTGATAGATAGGACTGTTTTAAACTAAAACCCAGGAGTTTAAAAGCTATTACTAACAGTAAATCTATTTTTTCCAAAATCTGCTCTATGTACAGAAGATTTCAGAGAAGATTTTTTAATTTAAAAATATAATTCCAAAAATATATGAATCCAAATCCTTTGTATGAGGTAACAACAAGTATTTTGTTAGAGTTATTAACAATGAAATGTCAAATCTCTTCAACTAAATCCATCGTTCGTTCTTGAATATTCTGATTTAGTATTTCGTTTCTCTCTCTCACTGAAACTAAACTAAGTTTTAATTACTTACCAACTTTAGATGTCCGGGATAAAAAACGACAGAGATAAAATGAAAAAAAAAACTTTCCAAATTTTCTCTAGATCTTTCACTTCCTTAAGCACCGTAAAATGGCTTGTTTCCACACCAACAGTAAAACTAAAAATGTTTTATTAAATCTAACAAAGTGGTAGTCAATATCAACAATATTAAGTGGTCAAATGAAACTTGAAACTGTCTATTGTCTCTTACGTAACCAATAATCGGGGAACACAATAGGTTCATAGAATATTTTGTTTAATAACAATGTTAAATTTTGCATTTTCGTCAACATCTATTCGAAGTATTTAACACAACTTTTAGTCAAAATGTAAAATATCAATATGTGAATAAAATTATATATGTAAATATATCACCAGCGACATTTAAACGGTTTCAATATCGATGATCCCCTAGATCATTTCTTCCTCTCATAGTCATAACATTCTACCTGATTCAATTTTCGGTTTTTGTCGCATACGAATTCCATAAGAGAGTTTTGAGTCTCCTTGGAAACGGCAAAACAAACCGCTATATTGTATATTTTATAGAATTACGTTTTGTATATATTTATTATTTGTATTGCCTTATCATGTTATTACATAATCAATTATTCTTAGAACTTTTGGCTATACAAAATTAGTCCTGATGCGGTGCCATTGATCTGATTGATTAAGTTTTTCAGGTAAGGTGCAGTTCGCGTATATCAGACTGTGTTTATATCTTGATAATAAAAACATTCTGTCCTAACATGTGATGCCTCTTGCAAGCTTACTAGATATGTGAACATGTTTCCATGATCTAAAGATATAAAAGTTATTATCGAAAAAATCTTGCATAATACATATATCAGTAATATATTGAGTCGATAGCAATGAGCACTATAATTCTATTTCGACATATGGAAAGGACATTTAAAATGAACACAAATTTGAATATTTATTATTATAAAATATTTATCTTTCTCGAACAGGAAGCAATTTAAGTAATAGATGTTTATATCCAGGCTTAACGCTTCTACAAAAAATACAAAAAAAATATTCTAAAGATCCTATTTCAATTAAGAATAATGTATCATAGTGTAAAATGTAGAAAAATAATAACTTTTTAAATATTTTTTCAAGAAAATGACGTATTAGAAACAATATGGTTAAGTGAGTTTTTTTAAAATCAACATCGACCTAAGCACGAACAAAAACCATTAATAAATGACTTGTTATGTTCCCGATTTGGATGTCAGGATCAAAGGTCATGGTCACATCATTGAATCTTAACAGTTCTGGAAGATTTGCTCACTAAATCTGTACCTGTTTCTCTTTTGTTTTGATTCTGATTTTTAAATAAATGCAAATATGAATAATA
Organism: Tegillarca granosa; assembly: GCA_029721355.1. Taxonomy (NCBI): domain Eukaryota; kingdom Metazoa; phylum Mollusca; class Bivalvia; order Arcoida; family Arcidae; genus Tegillarca; species Tegillarca granosa. Next base: position 1,636,604 of record JARBDR010000376.1, on the reverse strand, counting down.
TTTTTCATTTCTCAATGTAAAATAAATTCCTGTTTTGGCACTAAGTCTTATTACACATTTTGGCCAATAGATAAGACTGCTTTACGTTAAATATCACGAATTTGAAAGCTTTTACAAACATTTATTCTATTTTAAAGCATTTTGAAACCTTTTTTTTCTAAAACTGCCATTTGGTTTTAAAGAACAGATGATGTAAGCTTAAGCAAATCTACTGGCTTATAAATTGTCAGTATAATAACTAGGTAACGTGATGTCAAACCCTGACAAGCTTTGTTGATGAGCAATAGACATGTTCAAGAAATAAACACAATTACAACAAATTTGTACCAAAAAAATCGAAAACATAAAAATTAGAAACACAACACGATATATATACAAAGTTATTGTACCTGTAGGTTAACTAACGGTTATTCAAATACAAAGCAAACAAAACCCAATAACAGTGTATGGACACATATCTGAAGGATATGACTTTCATTAACACCACCAGAGTGCTATAATTAAAACAGACTGTTCATGTTCCTAATTTGGGTGTAGCTAGCTAGACAGGAAGTTCTTACCCTTCCGGAGCACCCGGCCTCACTGCCTTGATGCAATTTCACGTGTATAACATATTTTGCCAGTTTGCAAAGTTTTTACTTTGTTTTTTGGATTGATTGTGATATGGACAAGGACTGGTATGTTTGTTTTATTGCCATCTGAAAAATAACGCAGTGCCTTTACTTTGTAAATGAATGTCACTTATATCAACTAATGACCTTCAATACAAAAAAAGGATATTTGAGGGTTTGTTGATTCATTGTTTGTTTGTAATTTTGTGTAACATTGTGACAGCTGTTCACAAAAAGCAGGTTTTTTTCTAAAAAAAATTGATTTTCCATATGTGCACATTTCGGAAATTGTTTTCTTATCAGTGGAATTATGGGCAAAAAAGGTTGATAGATAAAATATATAAGCAAAACAGTTGAGAATTAATACATTAACAATTTAAAAAGTATATGTAACAAAATCCTTTGTATGAAAATACAATGAGTATTTTTGTTAAACATTTAAAGTTATTAACAATGAAATGTCACAAGTCTTCAACTAAATCCATCATTTGTTCTTGAATATTCTTATTTAGCATTTTGTTTTACTCTCTCTCTCTCTCTCTCTCTCTCTCTCTCTCTCTCTCTCTCTCTCTCGTTAAGTTCAAGTGAAACTAAACAAATAAACATTATTTGGTATAATATAATTACTTACTAACTTTTGACGTCCGGAAGGTGATTGTTTTTCGAAGATAAATCATCAAAGGAAATAAGAAACGACACTACTTCCCATCTTTTCTCTAGATTTATCACTTTTTAAGGTACCGCTATATTTCTTGTTACCACAACAACGGTAACACTAAAACTAACAAATCGGTAGTCAATATGAACAATATTAAGCGGCCAACTGAAATTTTAAGCTGTCGATTGTCACTTAAGTAACCAATAATTTGGGCACACAATACGGTCATAAAATATTTTGTTCGCTAAAAAGTGTTAAATTTTGCAATTTTGTGAACATTTATTTGAAGTGTTTCACAAAACTTTTGAGTCAAAATTGTAGAATATATATATGTAAATAAAAAATATATGTATACATTTATCACCAGCAACATTTAAACGGTTTCAATATCGATGATCCCCAGATCATTCCTTCTTGTCATAGTTATTACATTCTGACTGATTGAATTCCCGGATCCAGAGACGGAAGTATTTCATTTAGCCTCCTTTGATACGGAAAAACAAACCGCTATATTGTATGATTCATAGAATCAGGTTTTGTATGTATTGATCATTTGCATTGCCTTAACATGTTTTAGATAATCAATTATACCTACTAATATTATTTCTATAAAAGTTTTTGTTATTATTAAATAAGTCATTTCATAGCGCCATTAATCTAACCAAGTTTTTCAAGTAAGGTGCTGTTCGTGTATATCAATCCATGTGCATGTCTTGATAATAAAAACATTTTGTAGCTAACATGTGATACTTCTGGCAAGCGTACAAGATCTAGACATGTGTACATGTTTCTGTGATCAAAAGTAATAAAAACCATTAGCGAAAAAACAAATCTTCCATGATACATGCATCACTTATGTATTGCGTCGGTAGCAATAAGCATATAATTCTGTTTCTACATATGAAAATATGAAAAGGGCATTTAAAACGAACACAAATTTAATTATGTTTTTTAATATTTAAAAACAAATATTTATTTTTCTGATTTATTTATTTTGTTTTATTCAATCATTTGAATCTACAAAAAAAAAACAGTAACCAAGTTAAACAATAACAGTTTATATCAAGGTTTACCGCTTCTACAAAAGAGTAAAACAAGAATGATTTTGAAGACGCCAATTCGATTTAGAATAATCTATAGTAGTATTAAATGCAAAAATATGATTACTTTCATTACTTTTAAGAAAATAGTGTATTAGAAACGTTAAGTTTAAGTGACTCCTTAGAATTTTTTTAAAACGAACAAATACCATAAAGGTCATGTTTCAGATTAAGTTGTAAAGATTAAAAGTCAAAGTAAATCGGAACCGTTCTGAAAGATTTGCTTCCTAAAATTGTTTTTTATTATCTTTTGTTTTGATAAGTGGTTTTAATTAAATATAATTTTTTGTATATAATTTTTATTTTTAAATTTAGAATAAATTCCTGATCTATTGTCTCATAACACATTTAAGCTAATAGACATAAATGCTTGAAGCTAAATCTCAGCAGTTTAGAAGCTATTAGTAACATTAACTGCTTGAAGCTAAATCTCAGCAGTTTAGAAGCTATTAGTAACATTAACTGCTTGAAGCTAAATCTCAGTAGTTTAGAAGCTATTAGTAACATTTAATCTATTTTTAAGCATTTTACAACTATTCTTTGATCTTTTTTATGTTATTACTTTTTTGTAATTTAGACTTGAAGAACAAATGATGTCAGCGTAAGCAAGTCTGATGACATATGTATTGTCAGTATGATAACTAGTTAATGGGATGTCAAACTCTGAAATACTTTGTTGATGAGCTATAGACATATATAAGAAATAAACACAATTACAACAAGTTTGAAGGGAAAAAAATCGGAATCATTTTAAGAATTAGAACAACAACAATGTATTTATATACAAAGTCATTGTACCTGTACGTTAATTTCAGTTTTTAAGTACTAAATCAACAATATTTAATGCCTGTGAAGCACCACAGCGTTATAATAAAACAAAAAACATGGCTTTACTTGGTGATTAAATTTCACTAAATTACCACATATACGGTAAAACTAAATATACTTTGTTAAAAGCAAACAAAGTGGTAGTCAATATGATCAATAGTAAGCAGCCATTTGAAACTTTAAACTGTTTATAGTCTTTTACGTGACCAATCATTGCGGAACAATATACGGTCATAAATATTAAGTTTAATAACAATTTCAAATTTTGTCTTTTTGTGAACATTTATTTGAACTATTAAACAAAAACTTTTGAGTCAACATTGTAATATATATTTAAACGGTTTCAATATCGATGATTCCCAGATAATTCCTTTTTTGTCATAGTTATTGCATTCTGACTGATTCAATTCTCGATTCCAGACACGTAAGCATTTCATAACAAAGAGTTTTAGATAGCAATTTTTTCTTTGAAACGGCAAAACAAACCGCTATATTGTACGATTCATAGAATCAGGTTTTATATGTATTGATCTTTTGTGAAGATTTATTTAAATTAAACTATATATATATATATATATATATATATATATATATATATATATATATATATATATATATATATATATATATATATATATAAAGAGAGAGAGAGAGAGAGAGAGGAAGTGAGGCTGGGTGCTCCGAAAGGTTAAGCTTCTGTTTAGCTAGCTACATCCGTCACGTGCAAGTCAACATTAAGAATGAAAGGAACAAGGAACTATGTTAAATCAAATATATCCAGTATAAATTCGGATACAGTGACTACATACCTATCAACAATATTGTGATGAAAGCGATAAAACTTTATAAGGGCCCTGATTAGCTTAGGCTTGTAATATCCTTGTGTACCAATTTAATTGTAAGTAAATTGTTTCGTTGCAGAAAGTCCCCATTGTGGGAACAAGCTCTACCATAACGTATTAACTGTGAAACATATACACCATACGCAGGAGAAGCAGGGATATTACGGCAAAGAAACGGGAATTTGACGACAGAAACATTAAAGTCATCATGTTTATTGTATAGCTTCATATGTAACCTTTGGTGGGTGTCATAATTGATGTAAAAGTCCAAATGTGACACAGAAAATGGAGAATTCGTCGTGTCTTTTATTTCAAACGTGGATAGATGGCATTCACATATTCTCCAAATTTGGGATTATTTAGAGATAGAACGCCATCTATATATCTGTATGTGTAGTTGAATGATGTAGCGTCATTTTTTTCTCAAGATTTGACAAGGTTCTGTAAAATTTATGATTCATATGAATAAAGAAACAAATCAGCAAGCAAAGGTGCACAGTTTATGCCCATTGGTATACCAATTGTTGGTTGAAAAATTATATTGCGAAACACAACAATTATGTTGTCTATCAAAAACTCTAACATTTTGTTGATGGTATCTTCAGTATATTTTTATTTGCAGCCTGTATGGTGTTTTACAAAATAACCAGAATCCCTGTTGAGCACTAGATATTTATATCTTGGTTTACCGTTTTTGTAAAAAAAAAATGACAAGTGAATGATTTGTTTTAGACGTTCTTTCAATTTAGAATGAGGGATAGTGGTAAAAATTCGCGCGACTCTGATAGTAGAGCTCATGATAAGAATCCAACTGCAGCAGCGTCTTCAGACGGTTTTGATATATATTTGACAGTCTAGATTATCTAGAATAAGAGGAGGACGTCCATAATGATACTTCCGAAGAATTTAATAAACTTTCGAATGAAGCTAAAGAGTTTTATGACAGTAATGACAAAGCAAGTGACGAAATAAATAGTACTTTGACCAAGACCATAAACGTCTCATTCCGTCAAGTGTGCAAGTGTATAAAATTAAGGAGGCAAGAGATAAATATAACAAATCAAAAAACTGCCTTACCCTGCCCACCCAAATGTAAATTCTGAGATATGGGCTGAAGGTACCTCACGTATGAGGTCAAATGACATAAAGTTGTAGAAAATTCAGAATAGGTTGGTAAAAGGAATTGTAGCATTTACTCAGCTAACAAAGACGTTAAATGTGTCAAAAAATGTAGAAATTATCGGAATGAGGACGGATTCTCTCAGATTTTTAGGTCCTGCATCATCTGATCTCAATAATTACAAAAAAGATGAGTTTCGTTGGTCTTTAGCTTAACCGTACCGAAAACTCTGCAACCCAGAGAGGAAAATAGCTGGTCATCTTTTTGGGGAAGACCTGTCTAAAACAATAAAAACGAAATCAACCAGGCGTGGCGATGCGTATAAGGAGGAAAAATATGCCGAAGACATGACTCCCAAAATTACCATTCATCAAATAGTCAAATGAAGAAATGGAATAATTATTTAAAATCCACAGAACAAATTCGACCCCAAGAAAATGCTTTTAGTCCCAAGTCCAAGTGTAGCAGAATAGCAACTAAGGTGAGTCCTGAAATTAAATAATCTAATCAAGATTTAGTAATTCATTCAAACTACACATTATTTGTTCAACTGGCGACCATAAACAACTGACATGTGGACATTAAAAACTATATCCGGTGTAAAGACCAAGTTTTATGACCGCCTATACAAGTGCAGGGTTCCCAATCAAATACACTTTAATTTTGAGGAAATGGGTAAAAAAGACTGTGAAATATCAGTTTGTTTAAAAAACATCATTGAACAACATAAAAATTATCGTTAAAATGTTCTGTCAAATTCTTTTATCAGGAGAAAAAGACGGCAGCATCCGGGCCATACTAAATTTGAAAACCTTTAATAAATAACATCAACATATATTTTGACTCCTACCAAGATAATTACTTTCCTCTGTTTAAATATGAATTCAGAGAATATGACAGTTAGTGTTACGCTTGATAAGGGGGACAAAATTGTACGAGTGTGTGGAAAACTTTGTCAACCGGCAGTTCCCCATGCAGCGTTGTTTTATAAACAACTTGGAATTTCGAAAAATAATGAACTTCAAAGATCAAAAGGAAATAATGACGCGGTTATGAAAATTTCATCAAACTGTCTAGGGGATATTCATTGAAGGAAATACAATATCAGACAAAGCGCAAAGTCATAAACATTGACTCCGCCTTAATGCTTACTCTTACATCGGACGCAAGCAGTGTAGAATTGGGAGGGACTTTTGGCCACAGGTGGTTTCTGGGATTCTTCGGAAAGTAACTATTTTATCAATTATCTAGAAAATTTGGCAGCTCATTTGACGGTTAGATCATTCTATGGGACATAAAAGACACTTGTGTTAAGTTTCTTATTGATAACACAACAGCTGATACTTGCATAAACGAACAGGAAGGTACTAAATATACATGTAACAAAATAACAAGGCAGTAATGGTTTTTGGCAAAAAAAAAATAGTGTCTGTAGTTCATTTGCCTGGTTCTGAAAATAAAAGGACAGACAGGGAATCAAGACAAAGCGAAAGTGATACTGAATGGATGCTTTGTAAAGAATGTTTAAAAAAGTTAACAAACCATTTTTAAGCGGTTAGCGTATACGCTAAACGCTTATAGACATCGTGTCTATTAGGAAGTGATAGGTCAAAGCGACTCCTAACGGTAACCTTAGACCTTTGACCGAAGATTCTAGATGCTGTTTGGAGAGATCTACTGTGCCACGCCTACTCATAGCAACACTTCTTCATGTCAGTGATATACAACATGGCGGATGTTTTCTTTTCATTCACAGAAGAACAATTTGTTCTGTTTCAGAATGCAGATAGATGATCGATGTTACGCTATTTCAAACAATCTTCCGTGGGGGAAAGATCGTCTATCTTTACGGCTGCAAGTAGAGTGTTTTTATGAAACAAATAAAAAGATTTCAAGGATGTTACTCGTCACCGACCGTGTTTTCGGAGCATGATTTATGAAGGTGTATCAAGCACTGACCGTCAGTAATAGGTCCAGCTGTTTCATATGCGGAAATCATTTCATTGTTCAGGGAACCTGGATTATTATATTGGAAGAATAAGGTGCGTTGTTGCTATACAACATATATAATATAATAATACGGTATCAGGTCAAATCGCCCTCGTCTTTCCAAAAATTCGCCCACATGTCAAAATCGCCCCGTTCTAAAACGCCCCAAATTTTTGCAATATCTCCCATTGTCAAAATCGCGTCCTGAAAATTCACCCCCAAATTGTTGAAAGATTGCTCCCATTTCAGAATGACACAGATATATAGCACAAGTACCATGCAGTTAAATTTTGATGTGCCAGATGTGCACATTTCAGAAATACATTCCTCATTAGTGACACTAAGATCAAAGTTTTATAGATAAAAAACATAGCCAAACAATTGAAAATTAATGAATCTAAAGTTCCAAAATTATATAAATCCAAATCCAGCTGAAGAATGCTTTGCATGTGGTAACAAACCTCAAAATTTAAATGGCTGAAAATGGTACATTTTCTGACAGTACAAAGTACTGCCTACTGATTTTTTGAGATTTCAAAAGTATACCTTATAATGAGATAACGATTTTTTGGTGATCAAATTGCACATATTTTGTGTAATTGTTTGTAAATATGTATTGTTTGTACTGCAGTGCACCATGTGTTGTGCTTTCATACAAATGTATTGCCTTAATAAGAGAGTCCAGGTGTGTTGTTATTACTGTCCTCAGTTAATAAGTGACAAAAAAAATTACATCTTTTGTCAGAATTTTATATATTCATTACAGTGGTAACAGTAAAGAGAATATGTGAAATGTTTATAAAAGATAATGTTTAAGGCGGACGCATGAAGTGTTTTCAAGCATACTTTGATCATACTGCAAGAGGCACCAGGTATCCGTCTCGAGTGAATTCAACCCCAGGCAGTGAATAGCACTGTGATCTGTAAGCTTTAGACCACTCGGCCACCGAGACCACTTACCGGTATTTGATGTAAATGACAAATTGTTGCACTGAAATTATATACTCTTTGTGTATACTGTAATGTCAGTTTACAAATAAAAGAATTTTTTTTCATTATTATTATTATTATTATTACATGTATTATTATTATTCAGGTAAACCATCTCAACTGTATAACTGATCAAATCCAGACTGGGCTCCTACTTTTAAAGTAAAACAGCTTATCACCAAGAAAGTCACAGAAGAAAGCGAAAAAGGCTGATAAAGACTTTGACAGATATTTACAAGAATTTGTAACAACTACTGGGATGTAGAGTGCTGATTCCATCATTCTTATGCAGAAGAAATTTTGAATACTGACGATGGCTGACTTGAGGTTTGAAAAAGATGGCAACTTTTAGAAGTGAACAGAAACATGTAACTTTTTTATTTATTGCCTAAGTAGAACTGCAGTAACTAAGTGTAAAGTACAAGGTTAGGTTTGTACTAAATGTATTATGGAAAATAGAATGAAAATTTCATAGGAAAAATGAAAATTTCATACCAAGATATCAGCATATAGCAAGTTTGTATTTAAAGGTATGATCCTTTTATTGACAATAAGTATAATAAGTGAAATGTTTTTCTATCCTGCTATGGCCTTTCCAAAAATGTACATATACATATTTTCCCTTTCATATGTTAAAAATAACTTGAGAGTGGCTAAGCAATGAAATAAATTAAACGAGTTTTTATATGCATGTACAAAATATATATCATGTGCATTCATTTTCTAATTTTCTTAATATTGGAGGTTTTTTATTTAATACACACAATTACTGTACAGGAAGCATTATGGTAAAATAACAATGAAACAGAACATTGTTAGCTCTAGTCTTAATCTAGGACAGTCACAGTTTGCCTTTCTATGCATAGTAAAGAGGTTATATGAATAATGTACATGGAAAAAAAATGTGGAGTTAAAGGGTACCTGTAACCAATTTTTTTTTATTACGATTGTTCTTTATATTATGTAACTATAACAATATTGAAAACTGCATCAAAATTGGTGACAAAATAAAAAAGTTATAACGGTTTGAAATCCATATTTTATAACTTTCTCTTTATCGAAAAGTGAAACGCCTCGTTTTGAGTTATAAACGTGTGACGTCATTGCAGTATTAAAAGTAGAGTCATAATACATAATAGACAGTAGTAACAATGATGATATATTGACGTATGTAGAAGAAAGTAACGACTCTGACATATTTCTATTAATGCCAAATAGTTCGTCATTATTAGGAGAAGCAGTATACAATCTTATCAGTGATGAATTTGGAGTAAAACCGTTATTTATTCGAACCAGAAACGGACGAATCTGAGTCCCGACCTACTCAAGAATTGTGACTGCAGTTGGTTGCATAGCTGTTGAAAAATACTTGACAAGTGTTAACTTGTCAATTAAAACGAAAATTGATTATATCTTTGACTTTTTTAAGAAAATAAATTATTTCATGAAGTCAGACTGGACAGACTCGAGAATTACGATAAGTTGCATAGCTAGTTTTAACTAGTAAAATAAACGGAAAATGAATTTTATCGTCGACATTTTAAAATGAATTAAATATCAAGTCGGACTGGACAGAATACCGGATGAATATTATGGAACTTACTGTGGTGTCTTGTGCTGATTTTGAATTTCTTTTAAAAAATGCATTCAAAATTTTGAATTTGAATGAATTATTTTAATAAAAATTCAAAATCAGCACATGACAGTGGCACCGGGTAAAAATCAATACATAAAAAACCAATCGCCTTTGTTCTTTTGTGCAATGTTTATTGATAGTTGAAATTAAATGACCATGATGTTAAAGACTTTTAAGTACTCTGGTGGCGTCACGTTGACTCGGTAATAGGAAAATGTTCACACAATTAAAGTTTGTAACATAGTTCTTCTCAACTGTCCGATGGCTAATTTATGCTGGGATAATTAAAATGGAAAAAAACAACATATTCCATCTCAAATTATTTTCTGCGAAATATATTCAAATTGTTTAGAATGAAATGACACGGATTTTAGAATTAGGCCACATTTAAAAAAACGAGAAAATAATAATAATAATAATAATAATAATAATAATAATAATTTTATTAATTTGTATATATAGAATAAAGAATTTGAGAATATCACAGCTAAATGAATGCCCAAGGAAAAGGGAAAACTAAAATCTAATAATTTAAAAATCAAATGCTGTAAGTAGATCAATAAACATGTTTTAAATAGACTATTCTGGTCGTCAATTTTTAATTTTTGATTTTGCCCAAAAGTTATTTTTAATAATAATAATTATTATTATTATTAACTGCATAAGTATACTGAAATGGTTAATATATTAGAAATTATTCATTGTTTTATAGTTTCTGTGTGCTTATTAGCTACTAATAAATGGGCTTTGACTAGATATTTCTTTCAACTTTTCCAATAGTCATTACATAAATGTTTATTATGTGTAAACCTTGCCTGAAACAATATATATATATAAATAAGACCTGCTATTAATGTTAACAATAACAGCAGTCATGTAATAATCTGCAATGATAAATTATCTCTGCTCAGACAACTGAAAAGATTTCAATGAAACTTCAATGACCAAGATCAAATGCAAGGTCATTGTATAGTTTTCACCTTCGTACTTTTGCTACTTTTTAAACATTTTTGGAAAAAATTACGATGTACTGAGCTGAGTCAAAGGGCGTGAGTTCTTAGTTAAAGAAATAAGATGTTGGTCTTCCTGTATTTAGGTGGTTATGGATACAATTCATTACTTCTTAATTACTGAATAAGATTTTTTGCTGCAAGATATTTTGCTACACAGTTTCAATAAATATTTATTTTGTTTAATGCAACTTTCAAAATATCATAAAGAGGATTTAATTTTGTATCAAAACTCTTTTACCTGTCATTTCTATCAGGTGGGCCTTTTTGATCCCTTATTTCGAAATAAAACTGAGAAATGGAGTAATGGCGTTTTACACAATCACTATTAACAGTCTATTCAAAATGGGGCCTGATCTAAAACTGATTACAACATCATATATTTTGTGACAAATATAACGTACATAATTCTACAAAACTAAAGGTCTACCAAAATCCAATCAAAGGGCTGCACATGTTTTTGGGAAATTGAATTTCACCAGGGACTATCGGTTGAAAAGTGAGATAATCAAAATTTTATCCAAACTTTCCGAGCTACCAGGCTAACCGCTTCCCAGTACTTTCAGTACTTTGATTTAAATCGTTTTCGCTTCCAGACTGAATTCTCATATCTCGCCATATGTGTCCTGTTGGCCGGATCCTAATGCAATAGTTGTAGATACATTCAACAGAATTGGGGATCTTATTAAAAACGATTTTAATATTTCTAGATACAGGCTCTTTTGGTCATCATACTTTAATGAATTGATTTATGTGGGGTGTGTTTTTATTAAAGCCGACTCTTCCACGCTCTAATGTAACATGGGATGTGAAAAAAGTTTTATCATTTGGCAAATATGCCGTCAATTGATGTTATTACTTTAAAACAACTAACTTACAGCCGTCTTAATTTTTGAAATTTATTTAAAACTAAGGTTTGATCCCTCATGCAAAACATTCCTTAGCTGCATTTTGATTCATATATTTTTTTAACTTTAGATTCAGTAATTTTCAACTATTTGGCGTATGTTTTTATCTATCAAACTTTTCGGCCCCCTAGTGTCACTGATGCAGAATGATTTTCTGAAATGTGCACATCTGGCACATCAAAATTTAACAGGCATTTCTGTTACATGTATATATTTACTAACCCTGAGCGGGTACCGCTGCTGGTGGAGTAAACTACCCGAGTTTATCCATAACTCAGAAGGCAGTACTCTGTGCCGTCAGAAAATATACTATTAAGCAAGATTTTCAGCCGTCTAAATTTTCGAAATTTAATTAAGAATAAGGTTTGTTCCCTCATGCAAAACATGCCATGGCTGGATTGAGATTGATATAATTTTTAACTTTAGATTCAGTAATTTTCAACTGTTTGGCTTATATTTTTTATCTATCAATCTTCTCAGCCCCTAGCATATTGTATTATTGGTTACAATGATAAATATAAACAAATGCATTTCCATTGGTACAGTGATATATAAAAAGTACTTATAACGAATAAAAGGTTCGACATATTTTATTAAACATACGTAATATTGGATTTTGCGATAATTTCATGGACATCTATCACAATAAAAGTAAAATACACCATGTATTGGCACATTCCTAAGAGATCGTCAGAAATATAAAAAGTCGGATTTTATGATACGTGTAATGACATCACACCTGTAATCTGTATTAATCTGCACAGAGTATTATAAAACTAAGACTATAATCTGAACTGGTAGTTGAACCTTTTTATTACAAATCTCACAATTTAATTACATGTATTATACACACTGGAATTCACATTTAATTTACCCAAACCCATAATTAACAGATTACAAATAGTTAATAGAGTATTCAATTTGAAAAATGTCTATTAAAAACATACCTTAAATTGAGACCCCACTGTAAGCAATAGGAAAGTACTTATAATTCGCAAAATTGATTTACATGTGTTCATAGATTTATTTTATGACCCCGGGTAAAATTTAATAAAACCGCCTCACATTGTTTGAGTTAACAACAAATGCGATGATTTAGTGAGTGTAAGTTAAGTAAAAAAGAAATGGTTCCAAAGTGTGGTTGTGTGGTTGTGTGGTTTTTAAGCATAACAGTTTTCTCAACAATCCAATATGAAACCTTCTAAAACTTATTAAAAGAATTTTGAATGGGAAATAATGCCTTATTCCACTTTTAAACATGATTATTTATTTATTTATATTTTATATTACATTTTTCTTATATTCTATTTATCGTGTTTCGAATTGGTTTTATACCTTTAATTCATATATGAAAAAGCATTTTATTACCAATCTAATATAATTGTACAACCTTACAAATACAGATTGTTGAACAATTTTTGCCAAATATGACATTTTTCTGACCACAAAAAATCTTGAGTCTGTTGATTAGTATCAAAACAGGAATCACTTTATCTTCCTTACTTGTACTTGATTCCCTAACTTCACAAAAATCTATACGTGAAAGAAATATGTAGTCTAAATGTACTGCTAAATCGTTATCAGTAACCCTAATTAATTTTGAGTTAAAGATAACTTTCATTATTATTAGTATAAAAGCCTATTTTACTTTCAGCCAAACAGAAATTCTTCAACATTCTAAAGAAGTATACTATAAAAAATACTAGAAAAAACTTTTTATTTTTCTACACTTTACACCATTATCCTTAATTATTTAATTGACAGAAATTCTTAGACAAATGATGAATTGTGTGCTTTTCAAAAAACGGTAAGACAAAATACAAATTCTTGTTATTTTGTTGAACAATGTATGGACTGCAAATAGAAATATATACTGAAAATACCCATCAATAATGTTAAGAGAAAAACTCCCCCAAGGTATTCATCACTTAGTAGGCATTACTTTGTGCTGTCAGAAAATCAAACTTGTAATAAAAACATGTAATTAACATCACAACTGTGTAATATCATTCCAAACACTCGGTAACAAAGACATGTAAAAACAATAAAATAATAATAGTAATTATTAGTAATAAAAGCATGACGAAAAAATCATAATATAAATATCACTCAATTCAATTTTTGGTGTAATATAATGCCAACATTTTAACAATTTTTTTTGAAAGGAACAACCTTCCTACTAAAAAATGCAAATTTTATGATTATACAAAAGTTTATTATGTTAATGTTGTTCTTGTTGTAATATTTTTTAACATGGTATCAGCTATTTTCCATCTTTTGATGACAAAAATAAGGTCTTTTATCTCTATGGATTTATTTCAGAACAATAATTTTGTGAATAGTGTGATAGTGAATCATGGTTTGCTATGTACTAGCACATCCTCAGAACAAAGTTTTGGTAGTTCACAAAGTCAGTAGGGTTCTTATAACAGAGAAATTAATATCACTCTTTTCACCTTGGTTACTGATGTCTTGCAATAGTTACAAAAATATGAGATAATCCTCATCATTTTCTTTGTTTATTAAAGATATTTTCATAACTGTGATCTTTCTCTATATGTTTCACTGACATTGTAGAACAAATGTTTATCATTTCATATTAAAAAAATTTACTTATTTTATAAATAATTATTTCAACATTATAAATGAGTTCCCTTTATCTGTACAGTATCTGCTGACTTTTAATTAAAAACTAAGACTCTGTTTCCATGCTGGCTGGATACATTTCCAAATCTAAAGATTCTAAGATATATTTTAGCGGAGTCACAAAACAAACTTCGCCATCTTCATTTTGACTGGCTATTGCAATTCCAATTGGATGATAGTTTCCATCTTGTACTATATATACTCCACTTCCAGAGTCTCCAGGTTTGAAAAAACTGGTCCTATCATGATTTGAAATGATCTGGTACTGATTTTGGAGGATGACGAAGAAGTTATTTAAACTGTCTTCATATTTACATTCCATGCCGTCATTCATTATAAGTCCGGTCGTTAGACTTGTTGTACGCCCACACTTAACAACATCACTGTACAAATAATCATCATCAATACTGAAGATTGGAGCAAACATATTTCCTGTAATTAAAAATGATTCGAATAAAAACATATCAAAAGTGACAAATAAAAACTGGAGTTGTCCAACAGGGAATAATACCAGTAAATAAAACCATACACTCTCAATAATCGTGTTTATATATGACTATAGTATAAGGACACAGAAATTATTACTGTGATACAGTTTTAAAAAATTCCTTTGAAAAAAATTAGACTGGATTAATGGTGTTTTAACCTTGAGTTAAGATTCTGTTATTTATAAAGAGGTGGTCAGTGCCCTGAGAAAACCAAAGACCTTTATCAACAGAACAGTTTTAAACTGAGGCAATGAGGGGCGATACTAATTAAGCGTGTGCTATAGACCACTAAGTCACTGAATAGATTGTCATATTGCAGAGACATTTAAGTTCTGCACAGCAACAGATCTACATTTGGATATTTCTTAATTAAACTCAGTTGCTGAAAAATGAAAAACAAGAATATATCCTGATGTTCTGACAGAATTTTAAAACCTACCACTTTACAATAAATCAAGTATATATAAAAATCCATTTTCATCTACGTATTACCTAGCAGTCTTAGTTTCAAATTGTTCTTAATTAAGACTTATGAACAAGTTGCCCCTCTCTTTATAGGTGTAAATTGATCATCACATTGCAGATCTATGTGCTTCTGACATTTAAGTGTGAAACACTCTCGAGATTGCTCATTCTGCTTCTCACTGCCTGGGTGCAAATTCTAGTGCCCATCTACCAAAGTAGATCTGAGTGACCTTCACTGGGCAGGTCATAGTTCCCATCACTGCCAAGACAGATCGTACCTGGTAGTTCCCATCAGTAACTAAACAGATCATAGTGCCAATTACTACCTAAGCAGATTCAAAGGGCCAACATCACCTAGTCAGTTAATAGTACCCATCACTAACTAGACAGATCATAGTGCCCATCACTACTTGGGCAGATGATAGTTCCAATTACTACCAAAGCATATCTTAGGGGCCATCACTACCTAGGCAGGTCATAGTGTCCATCACCAACTAGATAGAACACAGTGTCCATTACAACCTAGGCAGATTATAGATTATAATCCCTCTACTAGCAGATTCCAGTGACCCTTTATGTCACGGTGTGAATCACATCAGAGGAAGTGATAGAAAATATCATTTTGCTTGTCAAATGCAAATACTTTTCAAAATATGTGATAAATATACATGTAAAGTACCAATCCAACCCAACCAACTACAGCTATAGCTAGTTAAAATGATAAATATGGGTTGGCTATTTGGTTGTGATGTTGTTAAACAACACATCAGAATTTTTGAGCTACTTGTGACAGCAGTAAGTTTTTAAATCTCTAAGAAATAATTAAAAAAATATGTTTGTATGTATGAGATATGTGAGAGTGTTATTACAATGTTGTACTGACCTGGGATGTGAAAATTCAAATCCTCTCGTGTTCCATTTTGTTTCTGAACAAATGCAGCATCAATGCCTACACATTTGTCCATGTATATACACTGGCCAAAGTACATGTCAGAAACATTACCATATATCCTTTGATCTTCTGGAAAATGAGAGTCTAAGTCTGACGGAGCAACAACTATGAGATTGGTATTTTTTACATGCTGTTTCTGAAATCCAATATCCCGACATAAAACATCTTTGTTCACGACAACGTGAGCAGCAGTAATGAACCCATGTACAGATGGGTTTCCAGTTTTACTAGCACGGAACCCATGGCTGCCAGAAGAGAGTGTTCTATATTGGCCAACACTACACCTGTCACAAATAAAAGGAGTAAAAAATCCTTCTCTGACATCGATTCCTATACCACCTAAAGTCTTCGGAAATAATGGTTCTCCTATGGGTATGAAATCTTTTCCAATACAGTAAAATACAATACATGGACAGACTTCAATGGTTTTTCCATCATTAGATGACTTCACTGGACTTGGTCCAATGATTGACAAATTAGAATGGACTCTGAATAGACGTTGTGATTCCTTTGATATAACTTCTTTTATTTTGTCACGAATCTGAGGTTCTATTCTTGGCCTTTTTTCAATGATAAATTTTTGAATACATCTGTCCTCATTAGTGCTTTGCCCAATTTGTTGCAGATTGATCAATTCAGGTTTTTCTACAAATAGTTCTTTGTCCTTTTTTACATACATATTGGCTTGAAGAGCTCCATTTCTTTTTCCAATTATGATCTTCTTGACATTTTGTCTCAAATTTTCATTATGCATTTCTGAAAAACATATATCTTTCAATCTCTTATGTTCCTTAAACAGGGCTTCTGAAATTAGAAAAAGACAACAAATTAAGAATGGTTCAACATTTTTTCCATTTTCTACAACATAACAGTTTTTCAAATATGACCAATTGTAGCAATTCCCTTAGAAATATCTTTTTTTTTTTCTTTTTAATTTTATTTTATTATTTTTTAATTTTTTTTAAATTGTATTTACTTTCAAATTTTATTATTATTATTATTATTATTAATTATATAATATTTTATTATTTTCTTATTTTTTAAAATTATAAATACTTTCAATGAATTTTATTTTTTATTTTTTTAATGTAATTTTTTTTTTACATATCTTATTTTTGTGAATGTTTGATTTCACTAGTTCACTAGCACATATCACAAATTTAGATATGATTCATGGAACTGGACTGTGAATTATGTATGTTACAACAATTTTTGTTGTTTTAAGTGTTTTCTTAAGCATTACACAATTTTTCAAACATGATCAATTAAAAAAAAGCTTTTCACTGGAATTTTTAAAAAAATGTTTTATTTATTATTACTTTTAATTCATTATTTATTATTATTGTTATTATTATTATTAGAAGTACATGTAGTATTATTTTTATTATCATTATTATTTTAAATTTATCATTATCATTACTATTATTATTATCAAAATAAATTTATCATTATTATTATTACCATTACTACTAATAATTATTATAAATGTATGATGATGATGATGATGATGGTTATTATTATTATTATTATCATAAATTTTTTAAACATTATAATTATACACATTAACAGAGGGCAGAGAGGTTTCAAGCATCTAGGAATTTGGGTTTATTGAATGATACTTAAACTGTTCTTCTTCAGGTGCTATGAACTTCAATGTCGTACAAGGTGACTGATAAATTAACACTTTACCCCTCAAGTAGGTTAACTCCCACCCCTCAAGAAGGTTAACTCCCATTTATCTATTTTTGAACCACATGACTAACATTTAGGCAAATTTAAAAACATGTTGTTTTAGGAATACTATTAATGCAATAAAGATGTCTATATCTGCAATTTCCCCTTTATAGTGCACCTTTCTTAGCCCTTTAAAAGCACGATAATCACCAAGTTTCATCAAATTTGGCCAAAAACTTTTAGAAGAGAAGATTAAATGTATATAGTAAATCTGTGATAGACAACGCATGCCTTATTGGAGATGACAGATGGTGAACGAGTATGAGCCTAAAAATCCTGGATAAAAATAACAAATTATTGTCCAAGTAATGTAATCAAAAAACATGTACCAGTACAATATATAATGTTCTTTTGTAATGCTTTCAACATAAACATTATACTCACCATTGTAATATGTGATAGAGGGAAAATTTGTTTCCTTTGCTATTGTTTCCAACTCCTTTGACATTAATTCAAACTTATTTTGCACAGAAGATACTGTTTCAGAGATGATTTTTTTTCTTTTTTTCTCAAGACTGGCAATGATGTCATGAACACATTCGTCTCGCCACTTGGGATCATTTAAATCTACTGGATAAAACACATAGTATAACAAAGAACCTGCTGAAGTAATAGACAAAATTGGTCCAAAAATAAAAGTCAAAAACACAGTCAAACCTACTGCAAATGCTTTAAATATTTTCCTCATAGTTTCTAGAGGATCTACAGTGACAGAAAAATCTTTTTGCAACTCCTTAGTGTCTAGGTTACTTATTATATGATTTAAGAGGTTTTCTGCGACTGTAGAACCAATCTGGTTAATTATGGTTTTTGAACATTCCTCTATCAGTTGTGTTCTTATTTCTCTTATTTTCATACCATTGTAGTATATCATTTTGCCACTATAAACATTGCCTATTTCTTTTTTCCCATCCATAAGTTTTATGTTATATGCTATTTCTGAGATATCCTTTTGGCTCAAGTGTTTCTTAAATGCATCTTCAGCCATAACTTTAATATCACTTAATTCTGGAAAACTACTTCTCAAAGATTGAGCAATGTGTCCAATATATTGAACTGCTGACATCACTCTGTGCAAAGCAATATCTTCTAACTTTGTTTCAGCATAATGATATACAATCTGTGGTGCATGTATTTCCATCTCTTTTAAGGTTTCAAAGACTATATACTTCGCTTCAGTTGCATGGATGGCTTGGTAACTATCTACTAAAATTTCTGTGTCACTCGGCCTTGAAGAAAGACAATGTTCTAGTATGTCCAAGCTCTGTAAAAAAAGGAAGTTGAGTTAGATAAATGAGGTAGTCAAATCAGGGACTGTGGAGGAAAGTAGAGTGTCTGTGACCTTTTGCAAGCAAACTGACAAACTGTCTTACACTAGGATCTGCCCGAGTGGGGTCCGAACCTAGGTGGTGATATCCCTCTCTGTTTGTCAAAAAAAAAAAAAAAAGAGCCATAAGGCTAATTAAAGTACGCTACTGCATTCTGAACAACCTAGGGCCTTATTTACACTGATCAAAATTAACTCCGTCATCAAAAGATCAAAATTTTTTATCTGATAATAAAAAATAATTAAATAATTTATTTATTTATTTATTCATTTATAATTATAAAAAGATAAGATGTTCAATCATACTAAAATGACTTACCTCCTTTTTTACTGTGATATGCTTGCCTTCATAAACAAGTTCAACAATGCACACAACTATATCTGCAGCTGATTTCATCAAGGTGTCCTTGAGTTCCCTCTGGGTAATCAAGTTAATGGCTTTTTCTGAAACTTTAATTTTATCCCCATAGCAACAAACTGTGAAACCACCGCTGTCAAAGTTTTTTATAACATCTAAATACTTCTCTACCTCAAATGGTTTAAGTAAATCTTTCAAGCTTGAATCTACTTCTTCATAATGATGGCGAATGTTATCAATGCAATTCTTCAAACTTGCTTGTTTCAGTCTTTCATCCCAAATGTACACGTGTTTGAAAAAACTGCAAATGAAAATATATATATAAATATATAAACATACATTAACATGTTTATACATATTATGTAATCCCTGTAGCAGCAACATTTTCCTTTCTACAGAAAATATTTCAAGGCAATTGTGGATGTGCACAGTTACTTTTAATTACTACAGAGCCCAGGTACTGATAAGTGAATAAAATCAAACATTATTAAATTTTAGAGGTTTTCAATGAAAATTTTTCATAATTTACTGTCACAAAGGGTGACTCTATAAGTAGTTTCATAAACTTGGTAGGGCCATAAGTACTGCATAGGACTGAGTACATGTATGAAGTATTACAATTCTAGGCCTTAAAATAATAGTCCACAAGTTTAGATAAAACACAAGGTCAATTAAATTTGACATGCCTGAAACTGTATTCTTTATAATGATTAGAACATTAAACAGACTGAATTAAAATATGGTAAAAACTTTAAAGGTCAATGATTGAATTTAAAAAAAAAAATTAATACAGTATACTAGTAATATAAACCACAAAACTTAATACAAGAGGCCCATGGGCCTTAACGCTCACCTGAGGATATGTCCAAAATTGTTTGCAAAGTGCAATAGACAATATATTAAGTACAGAAACTTTTAAAGTTTTCCCAAGTTAAGAACAGCCACAAAACTTCATCAGAAATATATCCAGTCGCATTTCATTTATAAGTTGCTTATATAATATGCATGAAGTAACTGTAGTGCAATGAATAATTTCCAAATCATTAACAAATTTCAGTATACTTATGCAGCTATGTTCTTAACCTTTGAACATATATTACCTTGACTCATATATCAAAATGATCATCACTTCAATACCTACAATATTCTAATATACATGCCTATACAAAAAGTTAATAGTTTTCAAGATAATTAGCAATTTGTCATTTTTTGCAGCTGTGACCCTGACCCTTCAACACATGACCTTGACCAATATATCAAAATGATCGTCATGTCAATACCTACAATATTCTAATATACATGCCAATACAAAAAGTTCACTGTTTTCAAGATAATTAGCAATTTAAGGTTTCTTTTGCAGCTGTGACCTTGACCTTTCAACATATGACCTTGAACCATATATCAAAATGATCATTGTCACAATACCTACAATATTCTTATATACATGCCTATACAAAAAGCTAATATTTTCAAGATAATTAGCAATTTAAGCTTTTTTGCAGCTGTGACCTTGACCTTTTAACATATAACCCTGAACCATATATCAAAACGATGGATGTCACAATACCTATAATATTTTATTATACATGCCTATCCAAAAAGTTAGTAGT
Organism: Tegillarca granosa; assembly: GCA_029721355.1. Taxonomy (NCBI): domain Eukaryota; kingdom Metazoa; phylum Mollusca; class Bivalvia; order Arcoida; family Arcidae; genus Tegillarca; species Tegillarca granosa. The sequence continues at coordinate 1,615,332 of JARBDR010000376.1, read as the reverse complement.
TTTCAAGATATAGTGACAAATATATAACTTTTAGCAATTTCCCCACTCAGTGCCTTACCATTTTCCCCATTTTGAGCCCCATGGCTACCATTTGTGCAAATCTAAAACTAGATGACCTAAGGATGTTATAAATAAAATAACTAAGGTATATCTATTGTAGAGTCAGAGGAGAAGATTTTTAAAGTTTTTCACTATTTCCCCCTTTATGGTGCCCCAAGGGGACAAAACTCCTTTTTTTGTGCAAATCTGAAAGGACTCCAGCCAGGCATGAAGGTTACCAAGTTTCATTAAATTTGGCCCAGTGGTTTTGGAGAAGAAGATTAAAATTTAAAAAGTTTACGCACGACAGACGGCACACGACGGACAAAGATGGATAGCAATAGCTATAGTTATCCAAAATTTTTTCTTAAAGTATGATGTGTAAAATTCACTTATTTCATTACAAGTATTTTCCCCTGTATATATATATATATTTCAAAATTTTTTCTTACTCCATTACCTCCCTTGTCTCTTAATAAAATACATAAAGTTCACATATTTTCACAAATTTGTTACCTCCCTTCTCTCTTTTATTTTTTTTTTTTTGTTACCTCCCTTTTCTTTTTATTATAAGATTGTCCATAGAATTTCCTTTTATCGTTTTATAATTGATTCATAAAGGTCACTTTTTTATCAACCCTCTGAACTACTCTAGGCACTGCAATTTTCTCATAAAACTCTCGATATAAGAGAAATCATATTACTGAGGCAAAAAACATCACTACTTCAATTCTATTTTAAACATTGCCTTTATTCATATTAATTATTATATATAATAGTTTTTGATTTGAAATAATTATTGTATGCAAAGAAAAACACAGAAAAATTTTCAATTTGTTTTTTATTATTATTCTTACCATTTTGCCATCTTTGATCTAATGGAATTTTAAAACAAAATCTACAATATTTAAATATACTATAAGTTCAGCCATATAGTGTTACACAAATTAATATTAAGGTGATTTTGACCAATAATGATATCAATAAACAACTATACAATCAAAACTTATTACTGTGAAATAGCCATTTTTTGTGGTTCTAAGAAAAAATATCATTCCGTTGGGGGATGAATTTGTGGTTATGACCGTAGTTTATAAAGCGAACCGCATGTTGTAAAAATATTGTCTTATGTGTTCAGTGTTACTGGATTACTCTTCTCAAGTCATCAAAAAGGTAAGTTGTTATTAACAAATATTACACTTTTTCGTTGACATGTAAATTAGTGGGTTAAGGTGTCCACGAAAACAACGAAAAATTGGGCCATCACGAAAATTGATGATTTCACAGTATTGACATATGCTTATTTTCAGAAAATCCAGGCTTTCATAATCTCAGACATAGCATTTTTCTGGCTGAAGTGGATAGTTTTCTCCAGGAACTCTGGTTCTCTCCACCATTTCAGACTGTCTCAGTAATGGAAGAAAGAATCTTGACTGGGACATAAACAAATTGTTTTACTCAACTTTATCTAAGGCACTGCCTCTATCCATGTTTGTATTGATATACTGCAGTAACAATAATACTGTATGCCAGTGAAATATTGAGAGCTATTTTATACAATACAAATAAATGACCCTTACCTGTTAAACACTTTCATTTTTAATTAATATAGTGTACTTTAAGAGTTCATTCTAAAGCTCACACTAATGCATGCAGATAGACTTGTTGAAACTTAAAGGGTACCTGTAACGATTTTCAGTTTTGACATATTTTATTCGTCGTACTTAAATATGACTGTAGCGAAAATTCCATAAAATTCCATTCCATAATAAGGTAGATATCGGTGATTTTCTGATACATCTCTAGAAATCAAAATCAAAAAGGTCGATATCGAGGCTCCCGTGTTGTGACGTCATACCAGTAACATACCTCCACAGAATATTATTTACCAACTACTAAAATAAGTCAAATACGAACTCGTAGTTTAACTTTCTATGATTATTTTACGGGAAAACTATTTAATGAAGTGGAATTAACATCCGTTTGACATGTACCGATAATTACGATTATTATTAATCCTTTTGTTTATTAGACACATTCCTTAGATTTAGACCCACACCTGTAATTAACAGGATGTCACTTATAATTTGCATAATTGATTTGCAGGTTGATAAAGTTATCTTACGACCTGTAATATACAATAATATATTTACAGTTCGATTAAAGTAAAATAGTTTTATTTGGTAAACGTTATTTGTCATATACAGTATAAAGATTTCACTCCGGAAAAAATGGATATTTCATTTGTAAATTTTAAAAAAGTAAGAAAAGGAATTCTTTTTTAGTTTTCATGTCAATAATAATAATAATAATAATAATAATTATTATTATTATTATTATTATTATTATTTTAATTATAAAATACAACTTTTATGCAAAATAAAAACTAAAAAATTGACGACCAGAATATTCCATTTAAAACGTTTATTGATCTACTTACAGCATTTGATTTTATTAGATTTTAGTTTTCACTTTTCCTTGGGCATACATTTAGCTATGATATTTTAAAATTCTTTATTCTATATATACAAATTCATAAAAATATTATTATTATTTTTTTTTTTTTTTTTATTATTTTTATCTCGTTTTTTTTAAAATGTGGTCTCATTCTAAAATCCGTGTCATTTCATTTTAAACAATTATAATATATTTCGCGTAAAATAATTTGAGAAGGAATATCTTTCTTTCTTTTTTTTTTTTTTTTATTATCCCAACATTAATTAACCATCGGACAGTTGAAAAGAACTATGTTACAAACTTTAATTGTGTGAACATTTTCCAATTATCGAGGCAATGTGATGCCGCCAGACTCTACATCACGGTCAATTAATTTCAACTGTCAATAAACATTGCACAAAAGAATATAGGCGATTGGATTTTTATGTATTGATTTTACCCGGTGCCACTGTCATGTGCTGATTTTGAATTTTTATTAAAATAATGCATTCAAAATTTTGAATGCATTATTTTAATAGAAATTCAAAATCAGCACATGACACCACAGTAAGTTCCATAATATTCATCCGGTAGTCTGTCCAGTCCGACTTGATATTTCATTCATTTTAAAATGTCGACAATAAAATTATTTTTTCGTGTATTTGACTAGTTAAAACTAATCGCGTATCTTTTGTTATAGCTATGCAACTTATCGTAATTCTCGAGTCTGTCCAGTCCGACTTCATAAAATTATTTATTTTCTTAAGTCAAAAATATAATCATTTTTCGTGTTATTGACAAGTTAACACTCGTCAAGTATTTTTCAACAGCTATGCAACCAAACGCAGTTCGGGACTCGACTCTATATGTTCATCAGATTCGTCGGTTTCTTGTTCGAATAAATAACGGTTTTACTCCAAATTCATCACTGATAAGATTGTCTACTGCTTCCCGAAATAATGACGGACTATTTGACATAAATAGTTACACGTCAGAGTCGTTACTTTCTTCTACATACATCAATATATCATCATTGTTACTACTGTCTATTATGTTAGACACTACTTCTAGTACTGCAATGACGTCACACGTTTATAACTCAAAACGAGGCGTTTCACTTTTCGATAAAGAGAAAGTTATGAAATGTGGATTTCAAACCGCTATAACTTTTTTATTTTGTCACTAATTTTGATGCGGTTTTCAATATAGTTATATTTAAATAATTAACAAAACAATTGTGAAGAAAAAAATTTTGGTTACAGGTACCCTTTAAATAAAAAACTCAAATTTTACTGACGTTATACAAGAGTTAACTTTTGATAATGGTGATTGAATTTTATTTATTTATGTATTGAAGACAAAGATCAAGTATTATTTAGTAAAAGTTTAAAATTTCATTTAATTATACTTTGATAAACATAAATGTATATCTAATGGATTTAAATATAAATAATGTTATATCACACTTACCTATACAAAAATATGTATACTACATCAAAATAACAATACAGTACTAGTATATACATGTATTAGTACTATGTATATAGTATTACTCTGTAATAACCACTCCATATATAATAAATCTTTACTAAACATACTTCTTGTCAGTTTTATAGATTTGTTTTCAATATTTACTTCTATGTATGGGTTTAAGTCATAAATAATGTTATATCAGACATATATAAAAATGATTTAAACATCAAAATAACAGTATTTATTATTACTATGTATGTGGCAATAACAACTTCATGAATAATTATTCTTTACTAAAAAAAATTTTGGTCAGTTTTGTAGATATGTTGCTTCTTCACGTTGACGTGGTCTCAACTATACATAACAACCAGACATCACATAACTTATGAAAAACTTACCTATAAACTCTACACAATTCATTAATTTCATTAAACCTGTTAGCTGATAAATGATAATGACAGCTCCGTATTTTATATTTACATATTTATTCAGGTCGTGGATACAGATTTACCTAAATAGTATACTTTTATTCGCCTACAAATACACAAAGTGATAATATTTTAAGAATAAATTCAAATACTTTATAGTAATATATTGTAATAGTTTCCAATATTTCCAACCAATATGATAAATATAATTAAGAAAATACAATTTAAATACAAAAAATATTATATGCCAGGGTAGATCGTTTAACTTTGAGTTATACTAGATTCTATCAAAAAATTGTGTTGCTTGTTGGAAAAGCAGGGCCAGAATGATTTTTAGAAATATTTCACACCAAAATAAATTAGTGAGTAGTTTTTAATTCCTTTTTTTAGTATTCAACCAGTCTGACCAGTCACGTGATATGTCCAGACTCTGAAAGTACATGCAACTTACGTCACAAGTAACAATCACATTTACATAACACTGTGTACAAAACATATCTAGTACAACAGTACAACATAACAGACAGATACCTGGCAAAAGGCATTCATTACATTTACTTTGAAAATTCTCCTGATTTTCTGAACGAGATACATATTATCATTCCTTGTTTTAGATATATCTAGTCATGTAACATTTGACAAATGGTTATATTTTTAAAGTAAGTTATCTTTGATATTACGGTGGATTTCTTCACTTTCAATTTCAATGAAAGATTACAAGCGCGATCAATGATCATGATCATGTACAAACATACCACAAGGACATCAGATAGATCATCATGTCAAAAATAGAGGTAGCTAGTTAACATGAAATACATCCTTTATGTTTTGATATATTCAATTTTATTGAATTAAATTACCTGTTGTTATAAATTTTCTAATAAATAAGGATATGCGTATAAATTAGTATGATAAAAACTCCTGAGTGGGTGTTAGAGCTGTCGGAAGTACCTTGTACATTGTAAAAAGTAAAACGGAGAGGGATTAGATATTGTAGTCCGTGTTGCAGTGCTCCAGGTTGATATTTCATCTTTTCAAAATCGGATGAGTGTTGAAACAAATATTTTTTTCTGCTTCAATCATTCCCCTTAGTATTTGATTGCATAAATAATGAATAGTAAAGTACGTAATTGGTTTTTAGCGACATATGTAACACTACAAATAAATAATCTAAACAAAAATACAAAAATCCTGACACCAAGTCCCCCTGTGGCATGGAGTAACTTACTCTAGCTCAGTCCAAACATGAATTCCGTGCCAAAAGATCACGTGAATCACAGCTGGCATCAATGATGACAACTGATGATCACAAAACATCTTAATCAAGGCAACCAAGTAGACATGGGGGATCTTGGATTTCTCAAAAGCCTTTGATAAAGTTCCTCACATCAGGTTGTCGCTGAAACTCCGTGGAATCCAAGAACAACACAAACATGGATCACCAACTTTCCGGCTTAAAGATCGACAACAGCAAGTTGTGGCAGTATCAGTAACATCAGGAGTGCCACAGGGTACAGGACTGTGACCAACGTTGTTCCTTATCTATATCAATGGCAGAGTGGACAGCATAACATTATTCATCAGACTTTTTGCAGATGTTGTGTATTATACCTGCCAGTCAATAACATCAATGATGCTAGTCAATAACATCAGTGATAAGAATCTTTTACAACAAGATCTGGATAGTAAATTGGAGCAACATCTGGTAGATGAAATTCAATGTTAAAAAATATGCCATCATGGCATGTAATTTTCAACGTCATCAAGGAAACCAAATAAAAGGAGAATCACTAGACATCATGAGTCAACACCCGCACTATTCGGCCACCGTGAAATGAACTAAGTAGCACTCTCAATTAAATTTGCATATTGATAACATATGTTAAAAAGCTTCATCAGTGATAGGATTCCTGAAACGAAACCTGAACCATTGTCCGCCATAGGTGAAGGAAAGAGTGTACCAAAGTTTAGTAAGACCGAAACTGAAATATGCAACACTGTGACCTTTACAGAACCCTAAACAAATAAAAACAGAAGAGACGAGTGGAACAAGTACAGCGTAATCAGGCAGCTAGATTCGTATCTAATAAGCCTCACAATCCCGAAAAAAAAAACCCTGCAGTGTAACATCTTTGTTAAAATGCTTCATTTGTGAAATGGAACACTTTGGAACATCAAGGGAACCTGACAGATGTAATCATGATGTATAAAATAGTCAACAAATTGATAGCTGTAATATTATCATATCAGCCAGCAGTAGCTACATCTCATGATAAAAACAAAGAACAATCACAACTTCAAATTTATACAATATCACTTCAGATTGAACATATATCAGCATTCTTTCTTTCCGAGAACTATCATCTATTCACGCATCATCAGTAATCCTGTCACCATCACTGGAAGTGTTCAAAGAGTCCATCCAGACTTTACCAGTGGACTCCAACTACAGCCATCTGATCAAACAACATATATTCATAGTTTTAATATTAAATCACATGTTTTGGAATAGCGATCCATTTCACTGCACAATATATACAGTTTCCTCATCATTGATGTCCAACATGGATTTTGATGAGTACCACTATTGAAGTTAATCTAATTAATAAACATGACCCAAGGTGTTCCATTTAACTTCAAATCCAAACGGTATATTTGTAAATTGGTAAACATACATCCGTCAAAGCTTGAGCCTATGAATTTATTTTTGTTAAATGAAATAAACGCATTACGTCTATAGTATGATTAAAACGGGGAAATTTTTAGTGTTTATATATTGTGTGGCTTAGTTGGTGGGTACGAGTACGGGTTTGGCTGCTGCATTTCCCCTTTTTTTGTAACATTATTGAATATATTGAATCGTATGTTAAAAAAGTGTTACCATCTGTGGTGCACTGATGATTGCTGTCTACTACATACCGAAAAGATGAGCTAACACCTAAATAGAAAGCCGCGCAGTGTGCACAGTAGTAATGATTGTACAGGCCATAATACACCGTGACTCTCCGCTGACAACCCATCATGTAGAGATTAATAACCTTGCTCTCGTTTCAAATAACTGAAAAATGCTAATGAGACGTTAAAATAATGACAAAATAAATAAATAAACCCTGAACAAGTTTTAAATAGCCAGTACTCGAACCAACGGTTATAAGAAAATGCAGACAGGGTCATGGTTAATCAGTGCGCTTGCTTGAAGCCAAAAATCACGCGCATCCGGTAAAAATGTGTCCGTCACGTTAGAGAATTCTGTTTATTTGCAGCTAATATTAACAAAATTTTAGAAAATCAATTTCACGGATCTTGATCACAATTTATCTATTTTTTTAAAGTATAATTTTAGAAAATCAATTTTTTAAAAAATTAGAAAATTGAAAAAAAAATAATGCAGCTTAAATTCTCTTGTAACAATAGTGTAACATTTGCATCTAGGTTTTTTATGGGCAGAATTTTTATTATTTATATTTTGCATGTGTAAAATTTTAAAATTACAATTTTAAATTTGTTAAAATCTTTTAGCCATGAAACATTGATGATCAATTTCACGCATGCAAGATTTTTTCCAAAACTGATTTCCTCTTACGTGGTCTTAATTTGGCAGGTTACGATATAAGATTATCATTCGGGTTAATTCAGCGGTAAAATTCAGTTTTGGAAGCCGGAAAAGGTTTAGAATATGAAGGTGTTTAATTTCACTAGGGTTATTATAATGATCGATTTGTCAGTCTGTTACACAATTTTTTTTTTGTTCGAACATAAATTTTAGAAATCCAAAGATTGGAAAAACAAACCTACAAAACGACTTTGCAAGTTGCAGTTCCAGACTTGTTTATCACGTTTATATCCCTGTCGACCGGGTCCCTATAATTACCGGTAGTTCAAGTACTAGAGCGGCCTATAATTACCCAATTATTGTGTAATCAAATAGTTAAATATGTAATAATGTTGTGGTAGCCATCAAAATGTACACAACAAATGTTTAGTTATCACATAGCATTTTAAATGTTTAATTTACATTTACTGATGAGTTCTTGAAACTTTTGAAAATGGACAATTTCAATTTACAACCATGTTCCTTTGCATAATGAAAACAGCATTATACTGGACTCTAATTAATAGCAAATATACCAATTCAAACTGCTTTCCAAACACTTTATAAACCAAATACAGTATGGAGATGAAACTAGTCCTGAAAATCATGACTCTTAACGGCTTTGCTATATGGATATGTGCCGTTACAGCACATATCCATATAGCAAAGCCGTTAAGAGTCCCTGATGATTTTACAGTAACGGCACACATCCATATAGCAAAGCCGTTAAGAGTCATGATGTTCAGGACTAGAGATGGAACTAAAATCATTTTGACATATTGGGCCATATTAAAATATGAAATTATTACCCCTACCCTAACCATTTTATCTAGCACCCCTGGATTTTTTTATACCAATCTGGGTCATTTACATTGTCTGTTCTAGGACTCGTAATTATGAGATTCACACCTGGTTACCTGGTTTTTGCAGGTTTTGTGCAATTATTTGACAAATGTGTTTATTTCACAAATGAAAATCACTTATGTAAAATGCCCATTGCACATTGAAATATATTTCATTCAAGTAGATTTGTTGTTGTTTTTTTGTTTTTTTTTTTTTTTTTTTTTTTCTTTTTCTCTCTCGAGTTGTTACATGCAACAGTAAAAGAGTAAAATACATAAGCATTTCTATCTAACTTTTAGGATGATTTACTTATTAATTTGGGTCATGCGACTTTCATCAGTGCTAAGTCTTACCTAATATCTTAAATCAAAATCATTAATGAATAATATATGAATAGTTTGTACATTAAATCTTCTGTGCATTGTTAAAACTTTTCACCAACAAAAATTTTGTTTTAAAATTTAAACTTTATTTCTTTTACAACGATTTAGAAACAAGTTGTGCAACTTATATTAATCTAGCTCGTTGGCCCGAATTGTAGCGCGCGTGAGGTCTTTAGTGGGAGGAAAACCTGAGAACCCGGAGAAAAACTCACGTGCTCAAGCAGGTGACCTCATACCTTATCACATACAACGCTGGGAATCGAACCCCGGTCGCATTGGTGATAGGCGGGAGCGCTAACCACTGCGCCACTTGAACACCCTTTAAAATTTTGTTTTTAGAATCTAATCTAAGTAAACCATGTGTATTTAAGATGATTTATTTTCTCATTTGGTATATCAATTTGATTTTCGATAATACTTCAAAAGTTATTGCATACAAAATGTGCAAAAATCTAAGAATTGCAGATTTTTTTATAAGTTATCACCATTCCTCCTCTCCCTCCCCAAAGATTTAAAACGTCCTTTATTTCTCTAAGTAGGGAGGCAAATTCGCTCATTTTCAAATTCTGAAATATAGACACTGTTATGTATCAGTTATTGAGCATTTTTAAACCTTTCACCAGTGCCATGAAAATATTTAGCAAAAATAATATGCTTCAGATTTAATTTTCCATAAAATGATCTTGAATTGGAGAGTGTTAAAAAGAAGTTTGCACAGACACAATTAGCACAAGTTTAAATTTTTACCAACATGGCTATGGTTTGTAGATAAAACCTTAAGACTAGTACTGTAATATCTCGTAGCATATGAAGATAAAGCTTCAATATTCAATACTAGAGTCCCACAGAGACATATGTCTTATCAAGTTAACTTTTAATTGTATAGAATAACCTTTTCATAGTAGACAAAAATCTTGTATTTCATTATAATGATCCACATCTTTCGGGAATTAGGCAATAAGCATTTGGTCATCATAGCAAAAAATTATTTATGAGGCCTCAAATAAAATTAACTTTGTTTGCCGTTGACCGCCCGACCCACTTGAAATGCCCCTATCCAAAATATTGTATTGCCATCAATTCTTTTTTTTTTTTTTTTTTTCTTTTTGCTTTTCATACAAAGTAAAAACAGTATGAAAGGGCAATAATCCAAGCAAGCAGCCTGTGAGCAGGTTTACACATAGTGAGAAAATTCAACTTTCTCCATGGGAGAAGACACAAAGAGAAACAAAGAAGACTGTAGTTAGCAAAAAAAAAAAAAGTAAAATGTGTTTTAAAAGAGACATATGAAACCAATTTGACCTTTTTCAAAAGTGTAATAGATTAAGTTTTCAAAAAATAAAATATTTTCCCTACCTACCTACCCACATGTGGACAGCATGAATCGGAAAACAGCAAACAAAGAATTTTTTAAGTTAGGCCTGAATTAGATAATAAGTTCAAGCCTAGCCCCTTTAATTATGCATTTGACTGGATCTCGAGAAACTAGTCAAACTACATCATATTAAAAAACATCAATGTAAGATTGGGCTTGAGAGACAAAATGATTGCAGGTTGCTCTTTTATTATATTACAGATGATACAATGGTAGTTATTTCTCTAATGTTTTGATAGTTTGAATCTGTTAATTGCCATGGCAACAGATAAACATCCAGCTGATATTACAACTCAGTTACACAGATGGGCCATAGAAGAAATGCATTTCCATCCCCAGGGACGTAATGTCAACACTAAACTTCCCACTCAAGATGACTTTAAAGAGTAGGTATATTTGTATATGAAAATGTAGTGATGTGGCAGAGTGGTTAATGTCCAGATTTGTGTGAATCAAGAGTTGTGAGGTCAAGCCCTAGCTGAGATTCATGTTATCACCTTAAGCAAGGCATTTATTTTTTCTTACATTGATCCAGTTCACACATTTGCCAATTGAATGAGTACCAACAAAGTTAACCTTGTACTTGATAGATGTTCAAAAGAGGGCAAATTAACCTTGCATTTGATAGACATCCAATCAAAGTTAACCTTGCATTTGATAGACATCCAATCAAAAGAGTGTAAGTTAACTTTGCACTTGATAGGTGTCCAATCAAAAGGTGGGTATGTTAACCTTGCACCTGACAGATGTCCAATCCAAAGGGAAGGTAATTTATATATATATTAACATTTTCTAGCTGCGAACAGCTGCAAAAATGATGATGTGGCATTAAACAAAAACTCGCTCACTCGCTCTCAAACAGTTTTTGTGTAAATAAACAGTGCAGTGAACCCAGCCAAATTAGGGACTCAAAGGTAAGAATTTTTTCATAAAGCCATAATTATTGTGGATTGTTTAACAGACCCTGGTTATCTGACATGACTTATACTGCCTGTAATACTTATAATAATTATATAATTATTATAATAAGAATTCTGAAAAAAATTAAATAGGTCAGATAAATCCTTGGTTTTTTGGAGGAACTCGGGTTTCGTTTACCATTCCAGAACAGTCTACTTGGACGTAAGTGGTAGAATATTGAGTGGAATCTTAAACTCTATCACTACATGTAATAACTAATCTAATCTATTGTTTGTTAAGGTTTTTATTTGTGATAAAACATAATTTTCAGTTGAGACATTTGTTTATTTAACCTCATGTACAATTGTAGTACATTGTATATTAATTTTATAATTTCAATTTTAGGATATGTAGAGGGAAAATGGTTGATATCTGGAAATTTGTGATAGGACAGGCACATTCTGTACAGTAAGTTATCATAGTTGATTAATTTGAGTCACATTTTAAGTCCAGTGGTTTTGTTTGCCTAAAATTACTACCGAATAAAGGTAGTTTTCCCTTGAGAAATAAGACTAAAATTTCCCAATTTGACAACTAAAATTCCCCTAAAGGCAACAGGGACACACAATCAAATAGTTTAAGTTAAATCCAGTCGTTCAAAACTGTTCTGACAGACAAAAAATGTTAGATATTGTCACAATATAAAATCTTTGCAATGAATTTCTAAATTCTAAGCATAATATGTGACATAAAAAGGGTCCAAATTTCCCCAATCTGAAAGGTGGAAGGTAGTTTTTAAAAACCATAGCAAAATCATTGAAGCCAGAGTTAAGAAGAATTTAATTTGGGCTTTGGGAGAAAATACCTTCTTGTAATAGTGTACATTAGACAAGGCACAATGGGAAATATTTTGAGTAACCTGCCTTGCAAAAAATTTTAAATATGAAGTTAAGGTTATAGGAATAAACTAAAAGTCTATGTAGAGGAACAAAGCTGAACATTTTAAATGTGGGACAGTGACTGTGTTGTAAGTACATTCAGATGGTTTTGAATAAAATAAAGAATGATAAAACTGGATACTTGTTATTTAGATGAAGAAAAAACTGGATACTTGTTATTTAGATGAAGAAAATATTTACAAAGTTTTCAAAAAGATTTTTGCAGTAAAGATAAGGAAATTCTTCAGAATTATCTTCCCATATTTTGTACAGGGTGCATTAATTCATGTAAGATAATTTACTTACTTTATTAAGGCATTCAGTTATAGGATAGATTTTGGAAACTAGGACACCCTCTTACTAGGTGTGCAAGAACTCTATCACAATATAAATGTATTAAAAGAATATGTGGCCTTATAGCAAAATGTATCAACTTATTGCCTCAGTTGTTGAAGTGAAGTAGTAGTGGAATAATGATATTATAACCCTGGTCAAATTTCTCACCCTTTCACTTCAATTGAGACCAGTTATTATATGGTGGAGGATGTTGGTTTGACAAATGTCCTCTGTCTGATAAAATTTTAACATTCCCAATGTTATGTGACAAATTTTCCTCATTTTGTGTCTATCTAATGGGATTTGAACCTTCCCGTAGTGGTGTGACAAACTTCCTCACAGTGTGTCTATCTGATGGGATTTGAACCTTCCCGTTGTGGTGTGACAAACTTCCTTACATTGTGTCTATCTGATGGGATTTGAACCTTCCCGTTGTGGTGTGACAAACTTCCTCACAGTGTGTCAATCTGATGGGATTTGAACCTTCCTGTTGTGGCATGACAAACTTCCTCACATTGTGTCTATCTGATGGGATTTGAACCTTCCTGTTGTGGTGTGACAAATTTCCTCATTTTGTGTCTATCTGATGGAGTTTGAACCTTCCTGTTGTGGTGTGACAAATTTCCTCATTTTGTGTCTATCTGATGGGGTTTGAACCTTCCTGTTGTGGTGTGACAAATTTCCTCATTTTGTGTCTATCTAATGGGGTTTGAACCTTCCTGTTGTGGTGTGACAAACTTCCTCACATTATGTCTATCTGATGAGATTTGAACCTTCCCGTTGTGGTGTGACAAACTTCCTCACAGTGTGTCTATCTGATTGGATTTGAACCTTCCTGTTGTGGTGTGACAAATTTCCTTACATTGTGTCTATCTGATGGGATTTGGACCTTCCCGTTGTGGTGTGACAAACTTCCTCACAGTGTGTCAATCTAATGGGATTTGAACCTTCCCGTTGTGGTGTGACAAATTTCCTCACAGTGTGTCAATCTAATGGGATTTGGACCTTCCCGTTGTGGTGTGACAAACTTCCTCACAGTGTGTCAATCTGATGGGATTTGAACCTTCCCGTTGTGGTGTGACAAACTTCCTCACAGTGTGTCAATCTGATGGGATTTGAACCTTCCTGTTGTGGTGTGACAAACTTCCTCACATTGTGTCTATCTGATGGGATTTGAACCTTCCTGTTGTGGTGTGACAAACTTCCTCACATTGTGTCTATCTGATGGGATTTGGACCTTCCCGTTGTGGTGTGACAAACTTCCTTACATTGTGTCTATCTGATGGGATTTGAACCTTCCTGTTGTGGTGTGACAAACTTCCTCACAGTGTGTCAATCTGATGGGATTTTAACCTTCCCGTTGTGGTGTGACAAATTTCCTTACATTGTGTCTATCTGATGGGATTTGGACCTTCCCGTTGTGGTGTGACAAACTTCCTTACATTGTGTCTATCTGATGGGATTTGAACCTTCCCGTTGTGGTGTGACAAACTTCCTCACAGTGTGTCAATCTGATGGGATTTTAACCTTCCCGTTGTGGTGTGACAAATTTCCTTACATTGTGTCTATCTGATGGATTTTGGACCTTCCCGTTGTGGTGTGACAAACTTCCTCACATTGTGTCTATCTGATGGGATTTGAACCATCCTGTTGTGATGTGACAAACTTCCTCACATTGTGTCTATCTGATGGGATTTGAACCTTTCTGTTATGGTGTGACAAACTTCATCACATTGTCTCTATCTGATGGGATTTGAATCTTTCTGATGTGGTGTAAGACACTGTTATCTATGACTCAAAACTTGGTTTATAGCTTGAGTACTATTTTATTATTGACTTTTAACAACATTTCTAGAGTAATTTTTTTTTTTAGTTTAATAATATTATTTTTATTTTTTTCAGAAAGGTCAAGCAAGTACAAGGAAACCTGGCATTGTATCCTTTTTTATGCAACACTTACATGGCTATAAATAGAATTTCTCTAATACTTGTGTTGGGATTTGTTTTACTGATAGTAAATATTCACTCAGCATTTAGAAATTTTACATGTCATACTACAAAAATGTCTGCATACATGTATCTACATGTATGTGTGCTGTTGACCATTTTTGCCTTTAGTAAAATCCCGTTGACCTGTCTGTATGAGTCTAACACTTTAGTTGACATGTACATGTATTCCAAAATCCTTTTACATACTTTATTAATGTAATTATTGACCAAATATTTGCTGAGAATGAAGTGAAGCAATGATGGTTTATGTCCAAGTCTAGATTTTTTCATTCACTATCGAGGCAGTCAGTTCTTTGATGTGGAGAAATCCTGAGTACCAAGAGAAAATCACCAACCTTTGGCAAGTGAACTTGCAATTGAAACTTTTCTCACACCAACATCTGCCTGTGTTGGATTGGAACCTAGGCAATGAGAGGTATGTGACTTACAATCATTTAGATCACTCGACTACCAAGGCCTGGACATAGAGAATAGAAGAATTTAGTAGGGTGTTTATTAACAGTAAAAAATCAACGATGCACTTAGGAGAGTGACTGAAAAAATGCTTATTAAAACAGGAATTTTATGTGAATAGAAAAATGAATAGTTTAGGCCCTAATTTGTATGTTCTCGGAATTGATCTGAGTCTCTCTGTCAACCAGTCTAACCTTTTTCTGTCTCATTTATTCAGTACTTTATTCATTGGTTTCCAAACAACAACATATATTGTTTGTTCTGGCATCTCAGAAGGTCAGATCTCTGATTGGTTAATGTTGAACACTGAAGTATTACCATGGTAATTACATGTATTTGGTCCTGAAATATTTTTAATTATTACACTTAGGATATATGCATATTGTTATTATTATTATTATATATTATTTATTTATTTTTTTTTTTTATTTATTTATTTTTTTTTTTTTTTTTTGATGATGATGATATTCCCGATTTTGGCTAAAATTTTAGCCATGCTAAACCTCTTATTTGTTTATCCTTAACTCTGTAAGAAAACAAAGAAATACTAAAAGTTACAAAGTTAGATATAAAAGTGGTGAAAGTTATAATAGTGAGAAAGCAGAATTGTTAAAGAGAAGAGCCCAGCTTTCAGGGGAGATAACCAGTGTATTGACTGATATCAGCCATGTGGAAAATGACCTAGATAGAATAGGGAAAGAAATATTAGAAACAGGTTTAAATTGTTACTTGCTGTAGAACCTATTAAACAAAAGTATTTTTACAGGATACACCATCAGAATTGTTTATAAAATATACATGTATAAAAGAAATCTGTTCATTACAGGATACTTGTGATAAAACTGTTTCAGTACCATTGAATAATTTTGCAATTTTTGAGTTTGAATTTTGTTATTTTGTTAATTAAAAAAATATTAATGAGAAGATTTTGTGGAATTGGGTATTGAGAATATGAATTCAAAAGGGGGCTTGTCAATTAATAACTTTGTTAATCACTAGCATTATTTAATATCCTATGAACATTTATGGTTTACAATCATTTCAAACTAGATCATGTAGACTTCTTCCCTAGGTCTTTATTTTTAGCAAATTTGACCTTGAATTGTTTGATTTCAATATAAAATGATAATAACATAAGAACTTGTCAGGAAAACATTATCTAAATTGCTTTGATCTGCAGAAAAAATCATGTCATTTGCTAAATTTAAGACAGGTTACACAATCCAGTTACCATATTGTACAGTTAAAACTATAAACATAATTTTTTTTCAACAACAAAGAGTTCCATCAGAGTTGTCTTCCTTGGTGATATGACTAGTGCACTATCAAAGTCACAGACAATTAGATAATAAGCTTTACCATTATTAGTTCTTGAACTGTCTGTTGTTTATAGAAAGTTTGTTCAGTCACATAGCTTATAAAATAAATGTTTTGATAATACAGTACTGTGATAGACAAATGTCTTTCTAACAGGGCCAAAGAATTGGGGTTCCTTTAGGTATAGGACAGGTGGCCTTATGTAGGTTTTTTGTATATCTATAGAAATATACATTAGGGATACCATCTGGCATATACAACTTCATATAGGGGTGAAATTTAATACAGACTATAATTTTATTTTAGAAACAGACTATGAAAAACATAAATATGACATAGATGATATTCGACGTAGAACAACATTGTGCCAAATGTTTTCACAGCAGTGTATGGATACAGTTAAGGAATATGAAGAATTCACTAACAGAATAAACAGAAAAGTGGACCATGTTATACAGCGGTCAAAGCAAGTGAAAAAAATTGATAAAAGAATAAATTTACAAAATTGTCTTGAAATTAGAATTCTCATTCTTTTACACAATGTATTGGTATAAAATGACACACATTCTGGTTGGTTAAATCTTCTCTTTTGCAATGCCTAGATATAAAATGACACACAATCTGATTGGTTAAATCTTCTCTTTTGCAATGCCTAGATATAAAATGACACACAATGTTGATTGGTTAAATCTTCTCTTTTGCAATGCCTACATATTAAATCAAAAGATCACATATCTACATGTGTATGTCAATTTTTCATCAATAGAAAAAAACATTCTTAAGCTACAGTCCTTACAGAAACTGGCTCGGCAGATATTTATTTTCATTTGTGTCAGAAGGTCATCAGGTCACTAGAAGGTTAATATTGGACTCTGAAGCATTATATTGGTAACTATTTGGCCTTTAAATTTCTTTTAATTATTCCGTACTCCTAAAATTAAATGTACCTTGTTATTTTTGTTATATATTTTGGTTGAAAAATTGTTTAAATTCTTATTTGTTGTTTTCATTTGGCTTTTTTAGCTACAAAACTTTCAAAATCATGGCATCTGGCTGCTTTTTAAAAAATTCAGGAAATTCCTTTAATATAAACCCAATATAATCCAGAGATGTTAATTTTGCCACAACATATTCTGAACATAGTTTTATCGATTGTTTGATTAATTGGGGTTTTACAACCTGGTCAAGAATATTTCACTTATATCAAGATGTTATCCGCTATAGATTAGGTGGGAAAAAAATTGGTTTTTGCACTGAGTTGGGAAGGATGTTAAAGCATTCCTATATAATTCCAGTCATTGGTATTTAGGAGCTTCAAAAAGAACTTGTACTTTCTGTTTCTACATTTTACATGTAAATGATGAGTGCTGAGAAAAAAATTACTACCTATTTTTTAATGTTGGTCAGATCTGGTCAGAATTTTGAACCCTGACCTTCTCTATATTGACCAAGCACTTGGTCAAATTGAACAGCTGTAGTATTGAACTTATAAAAATAGCTTTACAAAAGATGTATTACTTTTTTGTAACAGAAAATCTACAGAATCAGAAGAATATTACAGTAGAAAGAAAAGTTCCACTGAAGATGACCACTACAGTGACCAGTCTGGACTAGAAACTAAATGTGCTGTAAGTTTTAGATGGTTCAGTGCACACCTATCATATTATTATCACACCATTTGACATTTTCTCCAGTATCCATTCAAAATTGTGAATTTTATAATGTTTGGTTAAAAAAAGTGTGTTTTTTGTTACTTGGTTAAATGTACTTGTATTTAGGGAACCAGCTTGGTTTAATTGCCTATATAATTGTAAGAATATTTAGGTAACATAAAATAGAAAGAAATAAATCTAAACATAATTAACATTCGTAATAATATAAATCTTCAAGACATACTTTGTATATAATTACATTATATTTATTGATTTATTACTATATGGGCAACTCAAATCAAACTGGAAATGGAGTGCTACGGTTGAATGTAGATATCTTATACTCCATTATGAATTAAGATAGTTTGTGACAAATCTGAAGTTAAAGAGAAAGAGATATAAACAACTGTTACAGAAATCAAGTGGGAATGGGGAGGGGCTTATACATTTGAAAAAAAAAATTAATATCATTTCTATTTTCTTTTTTTGCTGGAAATCTTAAATATCTATGTTCAAGATAAAAAATTTAACTATTTGGTTTTTGTCAATCCTGGCATCGCCATAAGGTGAGACTAAGATGTTACTTTTCCGGTGTCGTCGGTGGCGGTGGTGACGCTTCAAAATGTGAAAGTTTATATTAAAGTCAAAAACTAACCAGGCAAGACATTTAATTCCGTTGAATTGTTTATATAATTAGCAGTTTCATTGTCAAATATTTTTAAGAATAAAAATAAGAAAATAAAGACAAATGATGATAAGGGACAATTGTGATTGTTTAGATAATCATATGGAAGACATGCTAGTATGTTGAGCTTGTTATCATTTCCTTGATGTTTTTTTATTGTGATGTATAAGTTAGAGATGCTTGTATGTTTGTTTGTTTGTTTTAATTCCATTCTTTTTATAATTGTAGAGAAACATTAGAGAGACATGCCAGTATGTTGGATCTTTTCTAAATCAGGTTTTACAGGGATCATTTGGCACTGATAAAACAGAATTGTAAGTGAAGTACAACTTGTCTAAATTAGATGCTCTCTGGTTTATGATTTTGTTTTTATAAGTGAAGTTTTTTGCATACTCAGGTTAAGATAACCAGTATTATTATTATATTGGTAATTTTATGTTCTGGTAAAAATTGTTTTGTTTAAACAGGTTTTCAGGTAACTCAAATTTTACTTACTCACACTCTGTATTTACTCAATAACTTTGCTGATTTACTCAGTCACTCACACTTATTCACTGATAGTTGAATGTAGAATGCCAGTAAAACTCACTTGTTCAAATCTTCTAGATATCTTCAAGAATGGCTGATTTCATCTCAATATACATGTAAGTTACATGATTGTACATGTAGATCATTTGGAAATAAAACTTCTTTTTCAAACTTTATCATTATTATTATTAATTTTTGGTTCATTTTAGCCAGAGAAAGAGAGATGTGTTATGGACGGAAGTAGAAAAAGTCTTGAGTGAATTTTCAGTTTTGCAGATATGCAGTGCATTAATCACAAATACACAAGATACAACCATAAATTTACATGAAATGACAACAAAAATTGACATCAGAAAAGATGCTGAAAATCTAAGGTTTGATTTTATATATTAAACAAATTATAATGTTGTACATTAGAGTATACTATGTATATATACTCTATACTACATGTATATACATGTATATACATGTAGTATAGAGTTATACTCCCTTATAGTGCCACTAAACAACTTTACTTACCTCCCTTTTCTTTTTTATCAGTGTCTCAAAGTCCCAAAGTCTTTTTTAATTTACCACATTGGTGACTCAGTGGTAAAGCACATACCTAGATAGCTGGAGGTTGGGGGTTTCAAACCCTGGCCTGATAATACATAAGTCTTTAAAGTTTGAGTAACTGCTCCCTCATTTGGTGCTTTGTGTTGAAGTGAAAAGGGCAAAGTATCGAGTGGTTCATACAGTGCCTGAATAATGTGACTTGGGGAGTATCTAGTGGTTCACCCAGTGCCTGAATGATGTGACTAGAGGAGTAGTATGCTTGTTTGCAGCATACTAACTCATTGACCTAGCACCATTGCAAAAAGTTGTCTGAACTGCATTCGTCTATTACATATGCTGCTTCAGATTTTAATAAAATTATTAATTATTGCTGGTTGCCTAGCCATGTTGGTAAAAAAGGCAACAGTAAAGCCGATTCAGCTGCTGAAGCAGCATTATCTAAATAAATAACTACTTGTTTTGTTCCTCATACTGATTTAAAGCCATTGATATACAATTATGTCAATGATCAGTGGTCAAATCAATGGAACAATCAAGAACATAACAAGTTACATTCTGTACAGCCTTGTCTGGGATTTACACCTTTGTTTCAATATAGTAGACATGAGGGTTGTCCTTAAATGCTGTAGAATCGGTCATTAATTTAACTCATTCTTTTTTTTTTTAAAGGGAAATCGACCTCCCCAATGTGTACTTTGTCAAAGTCGACAATCTCACAGTCCAGCAAAATTGGACTGTGTTGACTTTGCTCCTACAAGGAATACTTTTTATTCAGTAAAGTCCACAGACATCAAATTTTAAACTTCCTTTGGGAAATGAACTTGTTCAATAAAAAATAATTTTTATCATATATTATCCAGGCTTTTATTATAACTTATCTGTAATATTACTGCTTTTTATCAGTTTAGTAATTGTTTTAGAATATATTCTATTTAGTTCACATACATTTAATTTTATGTATTGTTATATTTTTAACATTCTTTAGCTGTAATAATGCTGATGCGGCTTTAAACAATAACTCACTCACTCACTGTTCAAGGCAGTCTATAATACACATTTGCACATCTCACAATACACAAATTTGTTTATAGATTAATCCTCGGAGATTAATAGCCTTGCATTTGTTATACATTGCTGAAAATTACTGATGTGATTTCAAACAAGATTGCAGTCAAACAACCAACCAATCTTTTTATGTTTCACTGGTTTTCTTGAGTTTTACAAAAACTCCTTTATTATGCCAAAATCAAACTGAATAATGGTGGCAATCAATCAAGATTTAAATGTATTTTGATATTTAAGGTACTCGTTACTTTTGTAGTTAAATGGTAAAGGTGTTAGCTTTCAAGTCTAAGGTTTCTGACCACAGTGGGTTTGAACCTGGTCAGGTAAAATGTTTTCTCCCTGTTGCGGACCTCCACTGGTTGGCTTTTTACAGCTTTAATGGACTGAGTGGTCTGTGATAATTATCTGTTACATTGCGTATTTGTGTTTAGAAGACCCTTGTCTCATTATGAATAGCTGAAAAATTTCTAGTGACAGACATTCAGATTGCTCCTGAATATTTTTGTTGAACAGGCTCCAGTTTTACAATAAATTTTGAAATAAGACTTTTCTTAACAGAAATTTTGCAGATTTATCTTTTGTTTTTAGATTTTGTCAATTATAAAAATATTCAAGATTTTTAGTTTTGATTTTAAGCATAACTTCATGCTTATAACAAATAAAATGTGACTTTTTAAAAAATGCTTTTCCATAGTTCCAAAAAACAATGGAAAAAATGGCTAAATTTAAGTTAAGGAAAATCTAACTAAGTTAAGAAATGTCTGCATTATGTTCAGATGTTTATTTTTTAATTTTAAAATTTTAATTTAAATTTTTACAGATTCAAGTACGAGAAATCTGGACATTTCACTGATGTATCTAGCCCACCTACTCTACTTAAAAGTGTTCATCAGCTACTACAGGTAAGCAGTAGTGTAGATTAGAGACAATTAAAGTATTTTTACGGTGTTCCACAGTGTTTATAACTAAAAATCCTGCAAAATCTTCGTAAAATTAAATGGACTTAAGCTTTCGTTATTTTTCACTTGCCTAGTTATGATTACTGATGCACTGATTACAATAGAACAACTTTATAATCAGTATTAGGTTTGCTCTGATTACAATAAAACAATTCTGTAATCAGGATAATTTTTAACTACTTTGTCATCTTATTATCATACTATTTTTGTATTCAATTTTTTTGTGATTTTCTTTGTAAGCTTCCCAGTTTATTATTACTTAATCTCTGATAAAATTTTACGGATCACAGTGCCTCTCACCGCCTGGGTTCAAATCACACTCGGACAGATCCTAGTGTGAGAAAGTTTGTAAGTTTGCTTACCGAAGGTCGTGGCACTCCGGTTTCCTCCACCATTCCAGAACTGACCCCCTCAAAATAGTGAAAGATTCTTGACTGGGGCATAAAACACCATTACTCCCTCAACTCCACTCTGATAAAATTTGACAGAATGACAGCAAAAAATTGAGGTTTTACTGTAGTACATTCAGTTATACTTACATGCTCTCTTTACAGGAGAATCAAGTACAACAGATACAACGATTTATCGAAACAGAGAAACACAACAATGAGGCTTGGAAACTAGAACAGCAGTTGAAAGAGGTCAAAGGTCAAATTGATGAGAAGATCCAAAAACAATTCAAGAAGCAGAATGATCTTAAAGTAGTTCGGTAATAGACCTTATATCACCAACTGACAAAAGAATACATGCACAGCATTGACTGGTTTTGTCTCTAATTTCTTATATTTATATAACTTACTAACAATAAGTAAAATTATTTTATATTTGAAATTACCACTTTATAAAGGTAGTTTTTAAAAGATAAGATTTAGGTCATTTATTTATTACGTATTGTGTTTATGATATTTATGAAATTATAACATAGTTTGATAGGACCTCTTTATACATGACTGCATTTTAAAAAGTTTCAGTTAACTACAGAAATACAATTAAGTAATGCATTGAGAATTTGTACTTCTTTATACAAAGATAATATGTGTAATGCAATGACAATTTATACTTCTTAGTACAGAGATAAAATATGTAACTTTTCACTATGTATGGTACTTGTATTTTCAGTTTTTTTGGGGTTTATCAGTCAAGGTTGGGCCGATACTGTTCTGTTGCTTGTACTCTTAATTAGCTATTTATTCTGTTAATTATATCATATCAATAATCAGAAATATTTATCACTTTGTTTGATCAAGAATTGTCATATTTTACCCAGGTTCAAAATTTTAATTTAATGGTTGATTGATTCACTTAAAAGGGGTTTTATGTCCCAGTCAAGAATATTTCACTTATATCAAGATGCCACCAGCTATAGGTGAAGTGGCAGAAAATTATAACTTTGCAGTGTGCTTAGAGCTATGTGCAGGGAGGGTTCTTTAGCGTGACAAACCTGCCATGACACGGGGCATAGGGTTTTAAGGTCTTATCAAAATGACACTGTGACTTTCATTTCTAAATGCCAAGTGCTTGGTAAAAGAACAGTCATTATCAATTTTCAAGTGTTGATCAGACCCAGCCTGAGTTTGAACTGCCAACCTCCCACTTATGAATCAAGCACTCTACCAATTGAGCTACTGTAGTGGTATCTTTATTGGCAAGGCAGATTTTTTTATTGTACATAGATATTAATGTCACAAGTTGTGAATTATTGTATTACAGTTTGTATACAGATACAGAAATAGAACTGGCTGGAAAAAAAGTGGTGATGCACTATATAAATGAAGAATCTAAAAGACTCCGAGAGAAAATAGCTAAATGTCTGCGGGAGAAAGAAATCCTTGTTACCAAATATCAGAAAATACAAGACTTTAAAGATCTAGCTGTAAGACTGTTGATTTATGACTAACTCATTGTATAAATGAAGCATGAATGTGATATAGTTGTCTGAATGAGTAGAGTGAGGTAATGTGTCAGTCAGTGTTCTCCCACTCACATCATATAGATGAAGCATGAAGGTGTTTTAATTACTTGAATGAGTAGAGTGAGGTAATGTGTCAGTCAGTGTTCCCCCATTCACATCATATAGATGAAGCATGAAGGTGTTTTAATTACCTGAATGAGTAGAGTGAGGAATGTGTCAGTCAGTGTTCCCCCATTCACATTATATAGATGAAGCATGAATGTGTTTTGATTACTTGAATGAGTAGAGTGAGGTAATGTGTCAGTCAGTGTTCCCCCATTCACATTATATAGATGAAGCATGAAGGTGTTTTAATTACCTGAATGAGTAGAGTGAGGTAATGTGTCAGTCAGTGTTCCCCCATTCACATTATATAGATGAAGCATGAATGTGTTTTAATTACTTGAATGAGTAGAGTGAGGTAATGTGTCAGTCAGTGTTCCCCCATTCACATTATATAGATGAAGCATGAAGGTGTTTTAATTACTTGAATGAGTAGAGTGAGGTAATGTGTCAGTCAGTGTTCTCCCACTCACATTATATAGATGAAGCATGAAGGTGTTTTAATTACTTGAATGAGTAGAGTGAGGTAATGTGTCAGTCAGTGTTCCCCCATTCACATTATATAGATGAAGCATGAATGTGTTTTAATTACCTGAATGAGTAGAGTGAGGTAATGTGTCGGTCAATGTTCCCCCACTCACATTATATAGATGAAGCATGAATGTGTTTTAATTACTTGAATGAGTAGATCGAGGTAATGTGTCAGTCAGTGTTCTCCCACTCACATTATATAGATGAAGCATAAATGTGTTTTAATTCCTTGAATGAGTAGAGTGAGGTAATGTGTCAGTCAGTGTTCCCCCATTCACATTATATAGATGAAGCATGAAGGTGTTTTAATCACTTGAATGAGTAGAGTGAGTTAATTTGTCAGTCAGTGTTCCCCCATTCACATTATATAGATGAAGCATGAAGGTGTTTTAATTACCTGAATGAGTAGAGTGAGGTAATGTGTCGGTCAATGTTCTCCCACTCACATTATATAGATGAAGCATGAATGTGTTTTAATTACTTGAATGAGTAGAGTGAGGTAATGTGTCAGTCAGTGTTCCCCCACTCACATTATATAGATGAAGCATGAAGGTGTTTTAATTACCTGAATGAGTAGATCGAGGTAATGTGTCAGTCAGTGTTCTCCCACTCACATTGTATAGATGAAGCATGAATGTGTTTTAATTACTTGAATGAGTAGAGTGAGGTAATGTGTCAGTCAGTGTTCCCCCATTCACATTATATAGATGAAGCATGAAGGTGTTTTAATTACCTGAATGAGTAGATCGAGGTAATGTGTCAGTCAGTGTTCTCCCACTCACATTGTATAGATGAAGCATGAATGTGTTTTAATTACTTGAATGAGTAGAGTGAGGTAATGTGTCAGTCAGTGTTCTCCCACTCACATTATATAGATGAAGCATGAAGGTGTTTTAATTACTTGAATGAGTAGAGTGAGTTAATTTGTCAGTCAGTGTTCCCCCATTCACATTATATAGATGAAGCATGAAGGTGTTTTAATTACCTGAATGAGTAGAGTGAGGTAATGTGTCGGTCAATGTTCCCCCACTCACATTATATAGATGAAGCATGAATGTGTTTTAATTACTTGAATGAGTAGAGTGAGGTAATGTGTCAGTCAGTGTTCCCCCATTCACATTATATAGATGAAGCATGAAGGTGTTTTAATTACTTGAATGAGTAGAGTGAGGTAATGTGTCAGTCAGTGTTCCCCCACTCACATTATATAGATGAAGCATGAAGGTGTTTTAATCACTTGAATGAGTAGATCGAGGTAATGTGTCAGTCAGTGTTCTCCCACTCACATTATATAGATGAAGCATGAATGTGTTTTAATTACTTGAATGAGTAGAGTGAGGTAATGTGTCAGTCAGTGTTCCCCCATTCACATTATATAGATGAAGCATGAATGTGTTTTAATTACTTGAATGAGTAGAGTGAGGTAATGTGTCGGTCAATGTTCCCCCACTCACATTATATAGATGAAGCATGAATGTGTTTTAATTACTTGAATGAGTAGAGTGAGGTAATGTGTCGGTCAATGTTCCCCCACTCACATTATATAGATGAAGCATGAAGGTGTTTTAATTACCTGAATGAGTAGAGTGAGGTAATGTGTCAGTCAGTGTTCCCCCATTCACATTATATAGATGAAGCATGAATGTGTTTTAATTACTTGAATGAGTAGAGTGAGGTAATGTGTCGGTCAATGTTCCCCCATTCACATTATATAGATGAAGCATGAATGTGTTTTAATTACTTGAATGAGTAGAGTGAGGTAATGTGTCGGTCAATGTTCCCCCATTCACATTATATAGATGAAGCATGAATGTGTTTTAATTACTTGAATGAGTAGAGTGAGGTAATGTGTCAGTCAGTGTTCCCCCACTCACATTATATAGATGAAGCATGAAGGTGTTTTAATTACTTGAATGAGTAGAGTGAGGTAATGTGTCAGTCAGTGTTCTCCCACTCACATTATATAGATGAAGCATGAAGGTGTTTTAATTACTTGAATGAGTAGAGTGAGGTAATGTGTCAGTCAGTGTTCCCCCATTCACATTATATAGATGAAGCATGAATGTGTTTTAATTACCTGAATGAGTAGAGTGAGGTAATGTGTCGGTCAATGTTCCCCCACTCACATTATATAGATGAAGCATGAATGTGTTTTAATTACTTGAATGAGTAGATCGAGGTAATGTGTCAGTCAGTGTTCTCCCACTCACATTATATAGATGAAGCATCAATGTGTTTTAATTCCTTGAATGAGTAGAGTGAGGTAATGTGTCAGTCAGTGTTCCCCCATTCACATTATATAGATGAAGCATGAAGGTGTTTTAATTACTTGAATGAGTAGAGTGAGTTAATTTGTCAGTCAGTGTTCCCCCATTCACATTATATAGATGAAGCATGAAGGTGTTTTAATTACCTGAATGAGTAGAGTGAGGTAATGTGTCGGTCAATGTTCTCCCACTCACATTATATAGATGAAGCATGAATGTGTTTTAATTACTTGAATGAGTAGAGTGAGGTAATGTGTCAGTCAGTGTTCCCCCACTCACATTATATAGATGAAGCATGAAGGTGTTTTAATTACCTGAATGAGTAGATCGAGGTAATGTGTCAGTCAGTGTTCTCCCACTCACATTGTATAGATGAAGCATGAATGTGTTTTAATTACTTGAATGAGTAGAGTGAGGTAATGTGTCAGTCAGTGTTCCCCCATTCACATTATATAGATGAAGCATGAAGGTGTTTTAATTACTTGAATGAGTAGAGTGAGTTAATTTGTCAGTCAGTGTTCCCCCATTCACATTATATAGATGAAGCATGAAGGTGTTTTAATTACCTGAATGAGTAGAGTGAGGTAATGTGTCGGTCAATGTTCCCCCACTCACATTATATAGATGAAGCATGAATGTGTTTTAATTACTTGAATGAGTAGAGTGAGGTAATGTGTCAGTCAGTGTTCCCCCATTCACATTATATAGATGAAGCATGAAGGTGTTTTAATTACTTGAATGAGTAGAGTGAGGTAATGTGTCAGTCAGTGTTCCCCCACTCACATTATATAGATGAAGCATGAAGGTGTTTTAATCACTTGAATGAGTAGATCGAGGTAATGTGTCAGTCAGTGTTCTCCCACTCACATTATATAGATGAAGCATGAATGTGTTTTAATTACTTGAATGAGTAGAGTGAGGTAATGTGTCAGTCAGTGTTCCCCCATTCACATTATATAGATGAAGCATGAATGTGTTTTAATTACTTGAATGAGTAGAGTGAGGTAATGTGTCGGTCAATGATCCCCCACTCACATTATATAGATGAAGCATGAATGTGTTTTAATTACTTGAATGAGTAGAGTGAGGTAATGTGTCGGTCAATGTTCCCCCACTCACATTATATAGATGAAGCATGAAGGTGTTTTAATTACTTGAATGAGTAGAGTGAGGTAATGTGTCAGTCAGTGTTCTCCCACTCACATTGTATAGATGAAGCATGAAGGTGTTTTAATTACTTGAATGAGTAGAGTGAGGTAATGTGTCAGTCAGTGTTCTCCCACTCACATTATATAGATGAAGCATGAATGTGTTTTAATTACTTGAATGAGTAGAGTGAGGTAATGTGTCGGTCAATGTTCCCCCACTCACATTATATAGATGAAGCATGAATGTGTTTTAATTACTTGAATGAGTAGAGTGAGGTAATGTGTCAGTCAGTGTTCTCCCACTCACATTGTATAGATGAAGCATGAAGGTGTTTTAATTACTTGAATGAGTAGAGTGAGTTAATTTGTCAGTCAGTGTTCTCCCACTCACATTATATAGATGAAGCATGAATGTGTTTTAATTACTTGAATGAGTAGAGTGAGGTAATGTGTCAGTCAGTGTTCCCCCATTCACATTATATAGATGAAGCATGAAGGTGTTTTAAATACTTGAATGAGTAGATCGAGGTAATGTGTCAGTCAGTGTTCCCCCATTCACATTATATAGATGAGCATGAAGGTGTTTTAATTACCTGAATGAGTAGAGTGAGGTAATGTGTCGGTCAATGTTCCCCCACTCACATTATATAGATGAAGCATGAATGTGTTTTAATTACTTGAATGAGTAGAGTGAGGTAATGTGTCAGTCAGTGTTCCCCCATTCACATTATATAGATGAAGCATGAAGGTGTTTTAATTACTTGAATGAGTAGAGTGAGGTAATGTGTCAGTCAGTGTTCCCCCACTCACATTATATAGATGAAGCATGAAGGTGTTTTAATTACCTGAATGAGTAGATCGAGGTAATGTGTCAGTCAGTGTTCTCCCACTCACATTGTATAGATGAAGCATGAAGGTGTTTTAATTACTTGAATGAGTAGAGTGAGGTAATGTGTCAGTCAGTGTTCCCCCATTCACATTATATAGATGAAGCATGAAGGTGTTTTAATTACTTGAATGAGTAGAGTGAGGTAATGTGTCAGTCAGTGTTCTCCCACTCACATTGTATAGATGAAGCATGAATGTTATATATATATTTATCTGAATGAGTAAATTGAGATAATGTCTCAGTCAGATTTCTCCCACTCACATTCAGGCAATCAGTTCTGGAGTTGTGGAGAAATTCAGAGTGTCTTAGGCAAGCTGATAAACTTTTAAACACGGGATATGCCATATAAAGATTGGAATGGAGTAATGTTTTCTTTGTGCCAGAGTGAAGTTTCTTATTTTTAGATTTAGGCAGTCAGTTATAGAAAAATGTTGAAACTAGAGAACCTGGGGAAATCACCAACCTTCTGTAGATAAACTGATAAACTCTTTCACACTGCTTCAATCAGATTCACACTGCCCAAGTCAGATTCACACTGCCCAAGTCAGATTCACACTGCTTAAATCAGATTTACACTGCCCAAGTCAGATTCACACTGCCCAAGTTGGATTCACACTGCCCAAGTTGGATTTAAACCTAGGCAGTGAGAGAATGTGCTTTCAACAAGGTCGCAAGAGTGGATAGGGATTAGTGTTGACAAGATTATTTTTATATGAGTCTATCTCTTTCCTGGTATTTCAAAACAAAAAATACCATAAAAATTTCCGCTAGCTAGCTGACAGACTCCATTGTGTAAGATTTACACTGATTTCAGATTGAGTTGAGTTGAGTAATGGTGTTTAACTCCCCAGTCAATAATATTTCACTTAAATCGAGACGTCACCAGCTATAGGTGAAATTGCAGAAATTTTGCCTGTGTGTTGCACTGATGGCATTATACAGCAGGGTTCTTTATCGTGACACGGGACCTCATTTATTTTTAGTTCCCATCTGAAAGAACCATGACTTTCATTTGGTAATGTCGAGTGCTTGGCAAAGGAACAGTCACTACCCACTTTCAAGTCTTTGGTCAGACCCAGCTGGGGTTCAAACCCATGACCTCCCACTTAAGGGATTTCAGATTGAATCAAGTCTGTAAGAAAAACTGTGATTCATTAGTCGACAGTCAAATTTGTATACCATTCACTAGAATAAGACATGTCTAATAACAAATACAGTACAACCTGCTATAGAGTCCACCTCTATATAATATAAAGTCCACCTGTCTATAGCAACCAGTCTGAAGGTATCCCCAATAAATAATACTTTATAATGACTCTCTATATAAAGTCCACCTGTCTATAGCAACCAGTCTGAAGTATCCCCAATAAATTATACTTTATAATGACCCTCTATATTAAGTCCACCTGTCTATAGCAACCAGTCTGAGGTATCCGCAATAAATTATACTTTATAATGACCCTCTATATTAAGTCCACTTGTCTATAGCAACCAGTCTGACATATCCCCAATAAATTATACTTTATAATGACCCTCTATATGAAGTCCACCTGTCTATAGCAACCAGTCTGACATATCCCCAATAAATTATACTTTATAATGACCCTCTATATTAAGTCCACCTGTCTATAGCAACCAGTCTGAGGTATCCCCAATAAATTATACTTTATACTGACCCTCTATATTAAGTCCACCTGTCTATAACAACCAGTCTGAGGTATCCCCAATAAATTATACTTTATACTGACCCCCTATATTAAGTCCACCTGTCTATAACAACCAGTCTGAGGTATCCCCAATAAATTATACTTTATACTGACCCCCTATATTAAGTCCACCTGTCTATAACAACCAGTCTGAGGTATCCCCAATAAATTATACTTTATACTGACCCCCTATATTAAGTCCACCTGTCTATAACAACCAGTCTGAGGTATCCCCAATAAATTATACTTTATAATGACCCTCTATATTAAGTCCACCTGTCTATAACAACCAGTCTGAGGTATCCCCAATAAATTATACTTTATAATGACCCTCTATATTAAGTCCACCTGTCTATAGCAACCAGTCTGAGGTATCCCCAATAAATTATACTTTATACTGACCCCCTATATTAAGTCCACCTGTCTATAACAACCAGTCTGAGGTATCCCCAATAAATTATACTTTATAATGACCCTCTATATAAAGTCCACCTGTCTATAGCAACCAGTCTGAGGTATCCCCAATAAATTATACTTTATAATGACCCTCTATATTAAGTCCACCTGTCTATAGCAACCAGTCTGAGGTATCCCCAATAAATTATACTTTATAATGACCCTCTATATTAAGTCCACCTGTCTATAACAACCAGTCTGAGGTATCCCCAATAAATTATACTTTATAATGACCCTCTATATTAAGTCCACATCTCTAATGTGAATCAAATCCACCTTTTAAGTCCCAAGTGACCAATGAACCTGATTATAAAGTCCACTATTTTATTATCATTTTTAAAATTTAAAAATTTGTGAAACTTTGTGCAAGTATTTTTTAGTCTGATGTGTGCAGATTATCAAATAAATCTGTGATTATTGTTTAAACAATGTATAAACTTACAAATTTTTACGATTTAATGTTGGAAAGGAAAAATGAAAGAGTACAGTTTTGACTGATTATAAACAAAAAATTATAAGTAAAGAATTATATTGAAGTTATCATTCTAAAGTCAGAACCTGAAACTGTTATGTGTATCGATGGTCAGACAATATTTTATTACTTAAACTACTGTTAATTTTCTTTTATAGGATAAGAAACAGAATTTGATAAGAGTACTTGTAAAACAAAATGCCAGTGCAAGGTCAAGGTTAGATGCTCAACAGGAAGAGGTAAGATAAAGTATAGAAAACAGAGTTACTTCCCCTGTATTATACATGAAGCATTATATCTCGTACTTCATACTCAAAATATTACTTGTGTTAGTGTCTCAAATAACATCCACTAGTTTTAAGCTCATGCAAAAAAGGCTATACATGTATTAACATAAATCATGGAAATTTTTTGTGTGTATGTGTTCAAAATTTTCTGCAAATACTGCAAAGATGATTTAGTACACCTTAAGTTCAATAGAGGCTTGTTCGCAAAAATTACTTGTATATATAATTTATTACCAAAAAGGACTTTGAATTGATATAACAAGCCTTATTGTCATATCAGTGATGTTATGTAGAGTCATACTGACATCACCAAGTTATTAATGGCTGTCATAATTTATGTCAATGAGATAATAGTCTTGACTTTTATTAAAATTTTAAATTCATAAATAATTATTTTCATGAAGTTTTTGATGTATATTGGGAGCCAAATAAGACCCATGTAAAATATATTAGTATTCCTTTTGCACAATTGTTTAGCACTATAAAAATAAGTCCAATGTGACAACAAACACAAACCTTTTTCTAATTTAAGAAACAAACCAAGCATATTGATTTTGGGCCAGGGTGGGATGGAAGGGATAACAAAAAAAAAAAAAAACAACAACCAAAACAACCCAAAATTAGAAGCAAAACATTTTTTATAAAGTTTATATATTATATACATGTGTATAGATTTATTGCTCCATAGCATGATAGGTATTTCTTAAATAATTTTAGATATCAAAGTTTCACTGTATTTGAGTTTAATATGAATTTATTGTTTGGTATAAACATGTTTTTTTCTTTAAATGTAATAGGTTTGTTTGTATATTAATTTGGTAGATACAGGCCAACTTATTTAAACCAAACCACAAGATGAATGGATGTTAATTAACTGGTGCAAATAAAATTAGAGATTTTATTATCAATTATCCCCCTTTGGGGAGAATCTTGTTTAAAAATCTTGTCAGTTTGTTTTTCAGTTAACTGGTTTCTCTCTTTACAAATACTTCTATTTGTTGTCGAGCCTGGCATCGCCATAAAGCAAGACTTAGGTGTTACTTTTCTGGTGACGGGGGCGTGTCAGAATGTGAAAGTTTATGTTAATGTAATGTATTTTCTACTTGATCAAAAACTAACTAGGCAAGACATTTAAATCTGTGAAATTCTTGTTTTAACTTGTGATATCTGATTGCTTTGATACAGTGTATACATTGTAAGTGAAAGAATCTTGACTGTTGTAAAAACTGTTACTCTTCTACACCTTACCTATTGCCTGGTACTGCAAAACCTCAATAAAAACCACCTAGTGGACCTTAGTATTGTATTGAACTTTATTATGTAGCAATATATGTTTCACATAGAAATAAAATGATAAATTCCGAGGTGTTAGCCTGCAATATATATCGATATTTGCACGCAAACTTTGTTACAGTTCGTGGTCTCCCAAATCCATTTTTCATATGCACACTTTGTTACATGACACTGTTGTCTGAATAATGGCTGAAGAAATCATTCAGTTCCAAAAATGATATTGCACTAGTTCTTATATCAATATGTAAGAACAAGTGCAATGTTTGTGTATTTTGAGACAAAAATGTTATTTTTGGATGAAATACAAGTGGGAAGCAAATGAAATATATTTTGTTATAAAATAAAAGAGTTATTGAACTGATATTGTGAAATATTGTCCCTTGTTGACTTGCAAGCTTGTGCAAATATCGAGTCAACTAAGGACAATACTTCACAATATCAGTTTAATAACTCTGTATTATAGACAGATGGTCTTTATATAGATTTTTTTTTATTGAAATATGAAGCAATGATTTTAGTGGCAGATTGCCATCATATATCTCCAAATTTCAGATTCAGAGTTATATTCAGAGGTCTTTGCTATCTCATGAAACTGAAGCAAAATCCTTGTCTACAGATTTACATGGGTGTGTTGTAACAGAAATTGACAAGTTTACAGGACTAGTGTTACCTTACCTGTTGTTTACATTAGATACAGACAGGTAAGTACACAGGTGTGTTGTAACAGAAATTGACAAGTTTACAGGACTAGTGTTACCTTACCTGTTGTTTACATTAGATACAGACAGGTAAGTACACAGGTGTGTTGTAACAGAAATTGACAAATTTACAGGACTAGTGTTACCTTACCTGTTGTTTACCTTAGATACAGACAGGTAAGTACACAGGTGTGTTGTAACATAACTGACAAGTTTACATGACTAGTATTACCTTACCTGTTGTTAACCTTAGATACAGACAGGTAAGCTTTTAACAGAAATGTATTACTTACCTATGATAAACGGTAAAATATCTACAGATTTTGTATATCAATTTGTCCTTCTATGATAATGTACAAGTATGTTTGTGGATGACATTATGTTTGAAATTGCTGTAGCTATATCAAATGAGAACCACATCATGTGTGTAAGGGCT
Source organism: Tegillarca granosa (assembly GCA_029721355.1). Classification (NCBI taxonomy): domain Eukaryota; kingdom Metazoa; phylum Mollusca; class Bivalvia; order Arcoida; family Arcidae; genus Tegillarca; species Tegillarca granosa. Next base: position 1,581,168 of record JARBDR010000376.1, on the reverse strand, counting down.
TAAGTTATGAGAACCAAATTATGTGTATTGTATGTAGATATATCAATCAAGAACCAGATCATTAAATCATGTGTGTAAGGGCTTAAGCTATGAGAACCAAATTATGTGTATTGTATGTAGATATATCAATCAAGAACCACATCATTAAATCATGTGTGTAAGGGCTTAAGCTATGAGAACCAAATTATGTGTATTGTATGTAGATATATCAATCGAGAACCACATCATTAAATCATGTGTGTAAGGGCTTAAGCTATGAGAACCAAATTATGTGTATTGTATGTAGATATATCAATCAAGAACCACATCATTAAATCATGTGTGTAAGGGCTTAAGCTATGAGAACCAAATTATGTGTATTGTATGTAGATATATCAATCAAGAACCACATCATTAAATCATGTGTGTAAGGGCTTAAGCTATGAGAACCAAATTATGTGTATTGTATGTAGATATATCAATTAAGAACCACATCATTAAATCATGTGTGTAAGGGCTTAAGCTATGAGAACCAAATTATGTGTATTGTATGTAGATATATCAATCAAGAACCACATCATTAAATCATGTGTGTAAGGGCTTAAGCTATGAGAACCAAATTATGTGTATTGTATGTAGATATATCAATCAAGAACCACATCATTAAATCATGTGTGTAAGGGCTTAAGCTATGAGAACCAAATTATGTGTATTGTATGTAGATATATCAATCAAGAACCACATCATTAAATCATGTGTGTAAGGGCTTAAGCTATGAGAACCAAATTATGTGTATTGTATGTAGATATATCAATCAAGAACCACATCATTAAATCATGTGTGTAAGGGCTTAAGCTATGAGAACCAAATTATGTGTATTGTATGTAGATATATCAATCAAGAACCACATCATTAAATCATGTGTGTAAGGGCTTAAGCTATGAGAACCAAATTATGTGTATTGTATGTAGATATATCAATTAAGAACCACATCATTAAATCATGTGTGTAAGGGCTTAAGCTATGAGAACCAAATTATGTGTATTGTATGTAGATATATCAATCAAGAACCACATCATTAAATCATGTGTGTAAGGGCTTAAGCTATGAGAACCAAATTATGTGTATTGTATGTAGATATATCAATCAAGAACCAGATCATTAAATCATGTGTGTAAGGACTGAATAACAAATTAAAACAAATTTTTGAGTGTTATATTTGTAGCTTTGAGAAGCAAATTAAGTGTGAACTGGCTGTTACTTTAAAAACCAATTATATAGTTTTATAAATTTGAGAGTAACATAATTTATATTTATTTATTTATTTTGGCAATTGAAATCTGATTATAATTTTTTTTTTTTTTAAATTTTTGACACAAAAATTTATATATCAATATATTCAATATAAAAAGTATATCAGAAATAGATGTTTCCAAAACAATTAAAGTGGCTCTTAGTTGAATTTCTTATGTTAATGATGGAGGATGGCTACTATTATTAAATGAGAGAGTAGAGAAGCAATGTGTTTTATGCCCCAGTCAAGAATCTTTCTCTTATTTTGAGGCGGTCAGTTCTGGGATGGTGGAGGAAGCCAGAGTGCCTGGAGAAAACCACTAACCTTTGGAAAGCGAACTGACAAACTTTCTCACTCTAGGATCTGTCCCGAGTGGGATTTGAACCCAGGCTGTGAGAGGCGCTGTGATCTGAAAGCGTGTGCTTTAGACCACTCGGCCACTAAGGCCCCTTTTGATTAAATGAGATAGTAGGCTTAATTTTGTTTTTTTCATGGGTAATGAAAACCACAAAATTGAATGTCAATGAAGATATTTAATTACCAAGGCTCTTAATAGGGTTTTTTTTTTCTTATTTCTCAAAAATGATTTTCATGAAATTTTATTTCAACAAAATTCTTTTAAATTGCAAAACCTTAAACTTTTAACCAATTCAATATCAATGATTCTACAGTACTTCTTCTTCCTCATACTTTTAACCATTCAAATAATAATTAACTTTACATTACTTGTTCTTCCTCAAACTTTTAACCAATCAAATATTAATTAACTTTACATTACTTGTTCTTCCTCAAACTTTTAACCAATCAAATATTAATTAACTTTACATTACTTGTTCTTCCTCAAACTTTTAACCAATCAAATAATAATGATTCTACATCACTTGTTCTCAAACTTTTAACCAATCCAATATTAATGATTCTACATTACTTGTTCTTCCTCAGACTTTTAACCAATCAAATATTAATTAACTCTACATTACTTGTTCTTCCTACACTTCATTCTGTAGAGCCTGTCTTATAAGGCAAATATATGTTAAGTCAAATAACCTTTTCATAAAAATTATTGTCATGTGTCTTTTAATTTTTATTTCAGTTCTTTGAAAGTTGCCATTGCTGATCTGTCAATAAACCAATCAACACATCCAGTTTCTATAGCAACTAAACAACAGCTGCAAAAAGTGTTAGATACTATAAGATTTTCAGTGTTTCAGGTACAAATTATACATTTTGCCATTTAATATAGTAGTGCAAAAATTGAATCTGAATATTGAGAGGTAAATTTTTCAGTAAACAAAGGGTAATTCTACAGAAACATTGGGACAGTGGAGTTCAGTATCCTATGAGTGAAATTTACCAACATTTGGTTGTCATATCAAGCTGAATCAATCAATGTCTTTCCAGATTGTTTTTTATTTCATATTCTAAATTATATATATGTTAAAGCTGCATTAATTTTTTCTATGTACAATATATAAATGGCACATTTTTACTTATGTTGAAATTCACAGAGAAACCTGCTGCTAGTTTGATCTACCAAAGATCTTACTGTATTCCTTTGATCACATGATTCTTTATCGAAAGTGGGGCAACGTCAACAAACGTAGCAAAAAATCATGTGTTCGAAGGATTGTTGCCACTTTATTTTGCGTATCTAAGCCTAGCTGCTGTTTTATTTACAGCCATTGTTCCATCTGAGCTTGGCTGATTGGAATCATTTTAATTAGTTTGTCCCAGTTGACTGTTCTTTTCTTTGCAGAATCTGTTGTTGATCTTGCACAAACACATTTCCTTTCTGATGACGCCATTTTTTACATACTTGTGCCTGTGCAAATCTGATAAATATAATTCTATCGAGTTGCCCCAAGCTTTTAGGATTTCCATTTTTTATGGGCTAATAAGAGTGAACTTAAGAAAATGAATCACACAGATCATAATAACAACCAATTTATATTGGTTAAAAAAGAAATATTTTTGGAAATTTAATCTTTTTTTCAATTATGGGTAAACTTGATGCAGCTTTAATTTTACCTCTATTAACATTGTATTTTATTTCAGGCTCCAGAGTTAATTTTACCTCACTGCTTCAAGATTAAGTCTGATATAGAAGAACTACTTGAGTTAAATGACAGCAAAACAAGGGGAGATAATCAATCTGCCATCAAAAAAGACGTAGTCAAATTTGTCTCAGGTATTAATGTCTCTAAAATTGAGGTTTTTGTCATGTGTTGTATTACTTTATGAGTTGAGTTGAGTAATGGTGTTTAACGTCCCTGTCAAGAAAATTTCACTTATATCAAGACATTGCCAGCTATAGGCATAAAATGCAGAAATTTTGCCTATGCGTTGTGCTGATGGCATTATACACCAGGGTTCTTTATCGTGCCATGCCTGCTGTGACACGGGACCTCGTTTATTTTAAGTTCCCATCTGAAAGAACAATGACTTTCATTTCTTAATGCTGAGTGCTTGACTAAAGAACAGTCACTACCCAATTTCAAGTCTTGGGTCTGACCCAGCTGGGGTTCGAACCCACAACCTTCCACTTATGGAGTGAGGTATAACTTTATGATAAATTACAGTTTTCAACAAATTTATAGTAATCAAGTACTAGATCGGAAAATCTCTAAGTGGTTACAATTTTACTATTCAAATTTAGCTTGTCTTAGCTGAACAGGCTCATAATACTGCAAAAGCTATAGTATATAATCTTTCTTGTATAAAGCTTAAACATTTTTTTGGCCAAAAACATGTAGTGAAAATTGATAACTGTAAATGTACTTTATTTAGCAACCATCTTATTTTAGCGATTTTGCCCTAGACAAATCACACTAGTTTATGCTTAACGCAAATAAATGTGTTTACGATGTAGTTATATAGTTATAGCCTGAAATGTGTAGTACTTGCACAAGAACACAATTATAAATTGATCTCTCCCTAACCGTATTGGGCTAATTTATGATTGCGCAAATTAGCGACAACACGGCATTTACGCTAAAATTTGATTGCCTGAAAAGTAAGTACATTTACATTTTTTTGAAAATGAATGTGTCTGGTTTGAAAAGTTTTCAGACTTACAGAGATTTATTGATTATTTTATTAGGAGTGAAAAGTAAAAATCCATAAACTTTTTAACAAAATGTGGCCTTTTTAACTTTGTTTTCATATTATTTTGATAGAATTGTATGAGATGGCAGTAGAGAATGACAGGAAACTGATAGAAAGATCATTACCTGTTATACAACAGAGGATAAATCGTACAGGACAGGCATTGTCAGATTGTATAAGAGTGAAGGATGAAATTAATGAATGGTATGTTATATGAATACAAACAATTACTGCAAGTGAAAAAATATACTTTATAGAATGTATTTATAATTTAGCATAAATTTGTCAGTTAACCCATGCCTAACAAGACAAAGGTCTGTGGTTTCCTGTGGGTACTTAATTTTTTATTCTCCATTCCTGATCTGACTGCCCTATTATATGTGGAAAAAAGCCTTAAGTCTTCTCTCAACTCCTTATGTAACATTATGAAATGTGATTTTGATTTATAATAACAATACATAATACAGTAAAACAGATCACCATAGTGTCTCAGAGCTAGAGTTGTCACATCTGCCTCCAAAGCAGGAGGTCATAGGTTCTAACACCCAATGGATCATGCTAGAGTCTTGAGGATACTGATTCCTGTCTAGTACTTATCCTTGAGGACAGAGTATTGACTTGTTCACCCAGTATCATTGAAGACAGAGGATTGACTTGTTCACCCAGTATCATTGAAGACAGAGGATTGACTTGTTCACCCAGTATCATTGAGGACAGAGGATTGACTTGTTCACCCAGTATCATTGAGGACAGAGGATTGACTTGTTCATCCAGTATCATTGAGGACAGAGTAATGACTTGTTCACCCATATCTTTGAGGACAGAGTATTGACTTGTTCAACCAGTGTCACTGAGGATGGAGTATTGACTTGTTCACCCAGTATCATTGAGGACAGAGTATTGACTTGTTCACCCATATCATTGAGGACAGAGTATTGACTTGTTCAACCAGTGTCACTGAGGATGGAGTATTGACTTGTTCACCCAGTATCATTGAGGACAGAGTATTGACTTGTTCACCCATATCATTGAGGACAGAGTATTGACTTGTTCAACCAGTGTCACTGAGGATGGAGTATTGACTTGTTCACCCAGTGTCATTGAGGATGGAGTATTGACTTGTTCACCCAGTGTCACTGAGGATGGAGTATTGACTTGTTCACCCAGTATCATTGAGGACAGAGGATTGACTTGTTCACCCAGTGTCAGGAGTGGTTTTGTTGTCTTTAGCATACTGACTCTTATTTTTATTAAATGATTGTTAAAAATACATTTCAAAAAATTTTACACAGCTGAAATTGATATGGTATATTAGTTATTTTGTAAAGCCAGTTTTTGTAAAACTTTTTTCTCTCCATATCTTGACTGAAACTTGTCTAGTCATAAAACTAGAAAATTACAATACTCAGAAACTGTTTGTTGAAAGTTTATAATTTTTCTCAGAGCTAAATGAGATCATTAAAATTGTTTAATGCATTAACAATTTTCCACCAGGGTTATATATTTTGGAAATAAATTCCAAATGCAATTTCAAAGAGAAATACATTCCTTATAAACATTCATGTGTATATGTAGATATTTTCGAAAATCAGGCAAACAGGTAAATCTTTATGTTACTTGTTTATGTAGGATTACTTCCAGTGTACATTTGCTAGTTTCAAGGTTGTTTGCATTTTCCATTTTGTATTTTACAAAAACAAGTTTTAACAAATGCACTTCAAGGTAAAAAGAGTTTAACTGGTTTAACAATGCTTCACAACTTGACCAATCTACTTGACAGTTAGCTGGCAAGCTTTCCTAGACAACCTGACTGGTTCAGCTAGTTGACAATCACCTGTTCCAAAAGAAGTTTTTATGTGGTCTGCTTTTTTTAAAACAAGTAAACCCACTTTCTCGAATGTAAACAACAGCATTGCAAATGTTGCAACTTTATTGAAATACTGATATATATTGTAAATTGGGAAATTTTTGTATCTGATTATTTTCGCTATACTGTTATCTTTACATTGTCAGATCTGGTCAATGCAAATGCAGTAAAATACATCAAAATAAAATATTGTTACTCTCATATATAATTGTACATGTATATGAAAATAAAATAATCAAATGGACATGAAAATTTTTCAATTTTCCATATATGTTTATATGTATATAAAGTTTTAAATTTTGACATTTTAGGTGGGACCAACCTGCCCAGTATACAGTACCATGGGTCATTTCTGACCAACACAATTTACAACAGTGGAAAGACAAATGGACAGTGCAAGTGACCAAACTCAGACAGATGATGGTCCAAAAATAACATGCAAAAATTTGTTTTGAGTTTAGATAAAACATAAAATGTATGAATCTCTAGTTTTACTCTAATTGGCTTTTTATAAATTCAAGATTTTATACAGAAAAAAGATAAGATAATACTGCTAAATAATATAAAAAATACTTTTTTGTTACAAATAGGAGTTAGTGTAATAAAAATAAAATGAAGATTTTTGTTTACAGTAAATGTGATACATATACCTGTGTTGTTTGTTAATGAGATGGAGTGTAATATGTAAAGAATGACATTCGTTTGACTATACTGCATCCAGGTATGCAGTAGAATGAACTGTCTGTAATTACATGAAAGCTGAAGACGTGACCGGTTATTTTAGACTGCACATTTTACTGCATAACTGCATGAAGTACAGACAAAGCGAGTGTCATTCCTTATACATGTATTTACAATCCTTTTTAACCTTTTTTCTTAAAAAAAATTGACTGCAAAATATAACTTGGATATAACACTTTCATTAAAAATTAACAACTATTATTTCTTTTTAAAAAATTACTGTTCCAACTTTAAATGTTGACGTCACTTCATGTGCACTATTTTACTGCATTGAGTTATGCAGTAGAATTGATGTCAGATACTGCATTGAAGCAAAAACAATGTGATTGTAAATATTCATGAATTAAATAAATAGCTTTAAAGGGCATTGTTAGTATGCAAATTTTTACTGAAAGTATTACAATTATAGAGGATTTAATTGAATGTTGTATCATCCAGTCAAGATTCTCTCACTTTTATTGAAGCAAGGTACTGGAAAATGGAACGAAACTGGAATATGTGGAAAACACACTAACCTTCAGCAGAAAAGAGTGGGATTTAAACCTGGTGGCACTTTGATCGTAAGTCTGGGATTTAAACCTGGTGGCATTTTGATCGTAAGTCTGGGATTTAAACCTAATAGCACTTTGATTGTAAGCCTGGGATTTAAACCTGGTGGCACTGATCATAAGTCTGGGATTTAAACCTGGTGGCACTTTGATCGTAAGTCTGGGATTTAAACCTGGTGGCACTTTGATCGTAAGTCTGAGATTTAAACCTTGTGGCACTTTGATCTTAACCCTGGGATTTAAACCTGGTGGCTCTGATCGTAAGCCTGAGATTTAAACCTGGTGGCACTGATCATAACTCTGGGATTTAAACCTGGTGGCTCTGATCCTAAGCCTGGGATTTAAACCTGGTGGCACTGATCATATCTCTGGGATTTAAACCTGGTGGCACTTTGATTGTAAGTTTGGGATTTAAACCTGGTGGCACTTTGATCGTAAGTCTGAGATTTAAACCTGGTGGCTCTGATCATAAGATTGGGATTAAACCTGGTGGCACTTTGATCGTAACATTGGGATTGAAACCTGGTGGCACTTTGATCATAAGCCAGGAATTTAAACCTGGTGGCACTTTGATTGTAACATTGGGATTGAAACCTGGTGGCTCTGATCATAAGCCTGGGATTTAAACCTGGTGGCTTTGATCATAACTCTGGGAATTTAACTTGATGGCACTTTGACTGAAAACCTGGGATTTAAACCTGGTTGCACTTTGATCTTAAGCCTGAGATTTAAACCTGGTGGCACTTTGACTGTAAGCCTGGGATTTAAACCTGGTGGCTCTGACCGTAAGCCTGGGATTTAAACCTGGTGGCATTTTGATCATAAGTCTGGGATTTAAATCTAATGGCACTTTGACCGTGAGCCTGGGATTTAAACCTGGTGGCTTTGATCGTAAGTCTGGGAATTAAACTTGATGGCACTTTGATCTTAAGCCTGGGATTTAAACCTGGTGGCTCTGATCGTAAGCCTGGGATTTAAACCTGGTGGCACTTTGACGGTAAGCCTGGGATTTAAACCTGGTGGCTCTGATTGTATGATTGGGATTTAAACCTGGCGGCACATTGATTGTTAGCCTTGGATTTAAACCTGTTGGCATTTTGGTCGTGAACCTGGCATTTTGACCACTTAGCTACTGAAACCTAAGGCCACAGTTATGTTTATGGCTTGTTTCAAGTAAAACAAGATGATGTGTATTATTTTATTCTTGATACTGAAGTACCTTGATAGATAGAGTATAGTAATGGTGTTTAACGTCCCAGTCAAGAATATTTCAATTATATCGAGACTTCAACAGCTATAGTCTAGAGTGCAGAAATTCTGCCTGTGCATTACACCAATGGAAGCGTTTTTTATTGTGTCATGCCTACCGTGACATAGGACCTCGTTTATATAAAGTTCCTATTCGAAAGAACTGTGACTTTCATTTTGTAATGCTGAATGATTGGCGAAAGAACAGATTGTCATTTTACATGACACTGACCCTGTCCAGTTTGACTATGGTTTGACTAAAAAAACAAGTGACTGCACTTGGCATTTAAAGATCAGTCACAGGTCCCTCAGATGAGATTAATAACTGCTGACTGTGTCACAGTACCACGGTAGGTGTGCCATCTTCAAGAATCCCTCCTGTTATTGCTCTGAGCACAGTGTAAAGGTAAAGATTCCTTTTAGTTTACCAATAGCCAGGTGTGTGTGTGTGTGTGTGTGTGTGTGTGTGTGTGTGTGTGTGCATATATAAGGTAACACAGATCATCAACAACAACGTTTTTAATAAATACAACATTTACATTTAGAACGGATCTGACATAGTGTTCTACATGATTGGTATATCCAATTGTATTGTATTTGTTATATTGATCGTAACATTATTGTCATAGGCACTTTAGTATTAAACACACAAAATCAATTGACTGTCACAGTTCTCAGTTTTGGGCTTTTTTAAAAATCATCTTTTTTTCTAGGAACAAAGAAAAATCAAGCAGTAAAAGGACGATAACTCCTGTCACTTACAATTACTATATATCATTTGTGGGAACTGAACTCACAGCTAGTAGAATTTCTGAAAAGGAAAAAAAATCATTTATTCCAATGAAGCATTTCATCATATTTAATTCCTTAAATAAAACTCCAGTAACTGTTAAGTCATCATTTCCCATGGTGTCTTCATTTTCTTTGTTTTTCGTGATGTATTGACCAACGAATTTACATGTCAACGAAATAGTATGTTATTTAATAAACTCACCTTTAACGGTAACCACTATCCACGAATTTATCACCTAATTTTTTTTTCTTTCTTTTTCCAGGAATTACCAAAATTGGGCACAAAGAAAATGTATTATTTAACATTAGCAGGTTATGGCATAAAAAAAATTCATAATTTTAATTAAAAAAAAATCGATACACTCCTTTATTTCTGAACAATTTTTTTTTTTTTAATGCTTAATAATCAAAATTTATGTATGGTTGGGTTAGCCATATTAGTCCTTTCTATTTGAAAATTGTGGGGTAATTTTTTGATAAATTCGTCAAAGATAATTTTTTATAAAAAAAAATTAAAGAAAATTTTTTGTCTTCTTCATGTTTACACAAGTTGGGTAAAGCGCGACAAATCGGACGGACTCAATTATCCACTTATGTATTTAAGGATTAATTTGTAGATCATGTAAATGAACTGATTAATCAGCAGATTTTTATTTTATTTTCGTTATGTTATTCAGGGGCTGCACTGGATTGATGGTTAAGACGTTAGTCTTTAAACCCAAGTTGTCTCAACGTTGTGTGTTCGAACTCGGAAGACCTCAAGTGAGAAAGGATTTTTCCTTGTCGTATTTTTTTTTTTAATTTTATTTTATTATTATTATTTTTTATTATTTTTTTTTTTTTATTTTTTTTTTTGGGGGGGGGGGGGGGGGGCGCAGAATTTTGAATATTTTTTTTAGTAAAAAAATTCAAAACTCAAATTCTTGTTTGGCTGTAATGTTTACATGCGACATCGCTGGTTAGTGTACTAGTACTCTGAGGAACGCTTTAAGTGTGAATTAGAATAAATAGATCAGAAACACTTGCACAAACACAAGCGACACAAGAATAATCCCCGAGATTTATAAGATAATTGTCTTGTCACATATAATTGATGTGGCGTAAATCAACATTAAACCAACCAATCATTCTGAAATTTACAGTTCAAAAAAATGTGACATTAGTAATTCAAAAATCTAGAACGCAACATACAGAGCCATCTTATCTAAAAAGGAAAGGTCATCTAGAAATATTACTTGTTTTTCTTTTTAAATGTGCAATTTCTGTAACTATGGTTACCGAAAAACTTATAACTTATATAAAAATCGTTTATTTTTCAAAAAAAGTCTGCTTCACTATAGAGCAATTTACAGTTTACCTAAATATTTCTTTAAAAAAGGACAATAGTATTACTAAACACCAAGATTTTAGTATTAAAAAGATTCCCTCTTGCGGAAGATCGGTTGTTTTCTCTGGGCACCCCGATTGCCTCCATCACTACAAAGTTACCATTTGTGTGTGATAGAACAATACTTACAATTTATAAATTAACCTACCATGGAATTCAAGCTGACTGTCGCCATTTAGATCACCTTTGAGAATCAATTTATTAGCAACCCAGTCACTTATAATAACAGGCATTTCAACATATCTTTGGTAAAACTGAGAAATTTCATCCTTTGTCAACAACAAATTGTGATTAACATCGCCGTATTCAAACATTTTCTCGACCAGTGTAATATCATCTTGTTTAGCTTTCCTGGATATTGTCTTTTCGGTTGATGTTTGTAAAATATTTGGCTGAAAATGATCAAAAATCGCAGTATTTATCAGCAATATTGTTAATTTTCTTAATTAAGTGACAATAAGATTTTAAAATACGTGTAGCTTGACGATTTTGTATTGCAAAATACATTTCGATCAAAGGGGCTTGTATCAACTTATCTTGAGGGTCGACTTTTTGATTTTGTTTTAAAAATAATAATTTTAAGTTGATACAAGCTCCTGTGTTTCGACTACCCATTATTCCGAATTCCCACCTTTTCGAATTTCCGTTTTTCCCACTTCTCGTTTTTTCCTAATGTCCGTTAAATATTCAGACTACCCGTTATACATAATGTCCGTTATTCCGACCAACCGTTCAGTTGACTACCCGATATTAATCATGTCCGTTATTCGAAATATCCGTCATTGAGACTGCTAGTTATTCCGATTGACCGTTATTCCGAATGTCTGTTATTCTGAATTACCGTTATTCCGAATTCCCACTATTCAGAATTTCCGTTTTTCCCACTTCTCGTTATTCCTAATGTCCGTTAAATATTCAGACTACCGGTTAGACATAATGACCGTTATTCCGAATGTCTGTTATTCTGAATTACCGTTATTCCGAAAGTCCGTCGATTCGAATATATTTTGAATGCCCGTTATTACGAACAACAGTTTTTCCAAACGTACGTTATTCAAAAATGTCTATATCTTCGATTAACGATAAGATAAAACTGAGAGAAACACTGATGCCAGATACGTTTTGAAACATTATATCGAATACCCGTTATTCCGAATGTCTGACACTCCGAGCAGCGTAAACGGGAAGACGTTCTGTACACAAACTAGATACCATTTTGTCCTTAAAAAATTAAATGTCCATAAAAAGTCGGAATTTTTTAATCAGTGATGTGAATATGATATACAATCTCTCTCTCTCTCTCTCTCTCTCTCTCTCTCTCTCTCTCTCTCTCTCTCTCTCTCTCTCTCTCTCTCTCTCTCATGCATGTATCTACTCTTTTTAACAGGTGTTTCTTTATCGAAGACAACTCTCATTGTGGGGTGGTTATCAAAATAGTAGCATTGCATTTATAAGCACTCTCCGTATTTGAATTGCACCAATGAAACTTGCACATAACCAAAAAGACTTTAAAACAGCCAAATTGAATGCAACAAAGAACGTAAAAACATTACAAGTTAATAATAAAAACAGTTATACAAGACAAAAACAAAAACAGAACAAACAAACAAACAAACACGCTGAATATAAAACTTTCTACTTTGGTGTCGACATAAATTTATTGGAGGACTCCGAAACATCTCATTTATTTTACAAACAGCGGTACTGAAATTCAAACGCACATTAAAGAAATATTAAAATGGACGGTCATAAAATAGTTAATATTCACAAGTCATATAAGCACAATTTAAAGCTAGACACCCCTATCCTTTCAATACAAATACAAATGTAAAATATGACCGAGAACGAACCAACAATCTTTACAACTATTGTGATAAAATTTGAACAATGTGTAATTGTTTATTGATATACCTGTATGACTTTTGATTCAGATAGGACAATTATCAACACACCGATCATCAAAATATTCAGTCCACAGAACTTCATGTTGTTTATCTGAAAATGATAAATATTCAGACTAAAGCCCGTTTGATTATTACAATGTAAATCAAATCTTTGCAATCTCTATCGAGTTTTTATTTGACTGATATGATAAAGTCTCCAATATATATAAATCATGTATGCAAATTTCAAAGCTAGACGCTCCTTTCCTTTCAATACAAATAAGTGTATTTTGTTATCGAGAGCGAATGTATTAGAAATAGTCTTTTAAAACCTTGCTAGGTGTTTAACAAAATTCTTCTAGTTAACTGAAAATGATTTTTTTACCCTTCGTTAGACAACGGGATCCTGTTGGTTTTTACAAACTTCATGACAGGCGTTTTTAAAGTTTCGTTTCGATTAGTTTCAGCTGTTCTTTTAACCATTTCAATTTGAAAAAAAGAAACTTTTTTTTTATTGAAAAAAAGTTTGAAAAATATTTTGTACGAGTCTTAAAAAGTGTGCCCTAATGATAAAATCGAAACCCTTGCTCTCGTTTATATTTCATGCAAGCTTATTATCTCCAGACAAAATAATTTGACTTAATGGGATTTTGTAAAAAAGTACACTATTATTTTATAAGCTAGTCTTATATCACCAAATCAGCTATTTAGTTTGCATAGTCACTGTTACAGAAACAAGAATTCCACAGAATTAAATGTCTCTCCTGGTTAGTTTTTGATCGAGTAGAAAAAAACAATACTTTATATATGTATTCTAAGTAGCGCTAGCAGGTTTCCATATTATATTTCATTATACCATTTTATCATTTGACATCGCTATCTGTCGATTATTACTTGTTGATAATTGTGATTGATATATATATATATATATATATATATATATATATATATATATATATATATACATATATATATATATATATATATATATATATATATATATATATATATATATATATATATATATATATATAAATATATATATGTGTGTGTGTGTGTGTGTGTGTGTGTGTGTGTGTGTGTGATTAGTTATAACACTATCATCTTAAAGGTGGGTTGATTTAGGATTGAGGGGAAATGGATCAAAATGGACAATTTATAATCACCTTATTTATTAACCTTCGACTGTTTCAAATGTTGACTAATTCTAATTCTCAAAATAAATAAATAAATAAATAAATAAATAAAGGACGAGAAATAAAGCGATAAGATACATGTATCTGTTGTTCATATTTGATGTAATCAGCGATCAAGACCACTCTAACCAACAAGTCTCAGTGGCCTAGGGGTAGCCTACAGAGCTTAGGGGTCATGTGTACGAACCCCTGTCTAATCAAACAATAATTTAAAATTTGAGCTACTGCTTCTTTACATGATCCTTAGTATTCGATTGATTCACCCGGCTAAGTATGATAATGTGGCTTGGGAAGTGCTATGCTTGCCCCCGGCCGCGTTACTGACTCTGTGAGTTAAGTGAGCTGAGTAATGGTGTATAACGCCCCAGTCAGTCACCCACCAACCTTCGACAAACGAACTGAACAACTTTCTCACACTGGGATCTGCCCGCATGGGGTTCTAACCTAGATGATGAGATTTACGTATTGTAATCCGTAAGCGCGCGCTTTAAACCACTTGGCCACTTAAGCACTGGGAAGGAATATATATATATATATATAATTCAAAATATGTAGATAACATTTCTCCTTTGTGTGAGGTGAATTTATATATTAAAAACTTAAAAATAAGTTAAAATGTTTTCTATTTTCATATAAAATGTAACAAGAAGAACCGTACACAACGGTGAAACATGTTTTATAAATAATAAATTCAGTTATGTTTTAGAAACCATTTTAACTTATTTTTAAGTTTTTAATATATATATATATATATATATATATATATATATATATATATATATATATATATATATATATATATATATATATATATATATGAAAAGTAAACAAGTTAACCCTACCTCTAATCGTGTAATCCTGTCCAAATGAGTATTAGGAAATGAATACCAAAACTCCTATAGACTTATTATAATGATACACTATATAGTCGTGTTCTCTTGATTTATTCTGAAATATTCAACTCCAGCCTAATTAGACCCATAATAGAGAATTTGACCTTTATTTTGATCATTAATTTTACAAACATAATTATCAAATTTTAGCGTGTGGTCTCCAATTTCCTAAAATGACGTAAAATAGTGTCATCTTTTTATCACCTCATCCCAAAAAATTATTATAAAATGACACAATTGTCATAAATCAAAAGCGATAAATTGTAGTATCATATATAGTTATCACAAAACTGGAAATATTTCACTAATTAGGAGTAAAAATTCACCAGCTAGATAGGATGTGTTTTGTTTGAGTAATGTTCAAATTTGCATCATTTTGCCACTGATGTTTAAATTTAGAACGTGATTGATTTAATTATTTTCACAAAAACTGTAGGCCGCAATTTGAGTTATTTGAAAGTAAAAACGTAATTTGTCACACGCTTTCCGAAAGGACCACTGCGGTAGCTTAGTTGTTAGAGTTCTTCGAGTCGCTCCGTAAGTGGCAGGTCGTGGGTTCGAACCCCGACCGGGTCTAACCCAAGACTTGAAAGTGGGCAGTGACTGTTTTTTTCGCCAACCACTCGGTATTACGAAACGAAAGTCACGGTTCTTTCGGATGGGAACTTTAAATAAACGAGGTCCCGTGTCACGGCAGGCGTGGTACGATAAAGAATCCTACTGTATAAGGCCATCAGCGCAACGCACAGGAAAAATTTCTGCAATTTCGCCTATCGCTGGCGATGTCTCGATATAAGTGGTAGATTCATGACTGGGACGTTAAACACCATTACTTAACCCGCTTTCCGAAAGTTTTTTTTCTAATAGCCGATTTTATTATTATTTTTAAATTAATGGTTTCTATTCCGAGACAATCTTAGGATCCAGATATAGACAAAAATAATTACAAGTGACGTAAAATCTCGCGTTAAACGATAACTTCCAGAATGACGGTGCTGTTGTCGATCGTGTTACATAAGAATTACTAAATGGCATTGCAAAGCTTTTCGTTATTTTTCGGTTCTTTCATATCTTATCCCGGTTGTTTCTGCCTTTTGTAGGTTAGCTGACAAGCGCAAAGTGAAAGATTTTTTAACCAAAATCATGGTTAGCTCTGTGTACCGTTAATGTCGCCTAGTGCGGTTATTTAAACTATTAACCGACGAAATTAGCCTTCTGGTAATTATTTTAACGAAGTGAGATTTGTTTAAATTTAAAAAAAAATGATTTTGGCATCAGAATATACGAATTTGCGAGAAAAAAGGTAGCCACTGTCGATATTGCTGGCGATAACATGTTTGAAAGTAAATTTTAATTATTCTTCGTTTTGGGAAGTTTTACTCAATCAAAAAGATGGATTAGATCAAGAAACACTTTTAAAAGGTATCTGTACACAAGTTTATGACTAATCACTCTTAAAATTATGTTTATTGTCACAATATACGTGGATTTATACAAGAAAGAATTATTTTACCAGAAATTATTAATAGAACGCCATTAGTGACACCTGTGACGTCGTTGGCGACGTTGATGCTGACAACGACGATGATCGTGATGACGACGGCGGATGCTGTTGCTTCTACTGGTGACGACGACGGCAACGATGATGATGATTTCATTATTATCACAATGCAAAATTTAGTTTAGAAGAAACCCCGATCAAGGCGTTTCTAACTGACTTGGGGTGTACGTATTCCACTGGTTAGATCCTATTGTGTTTTTCTCATTACCCTCCGTTTATCAACACCATCCCAGAAATTTCAACACCACCCTAGAAATATCAACACCACCCAGAAAGGACCGACTCGATATCAGGAAAAAAAAATCTTGTTTTTGCTGTTAAACATTACACTCTTCCAACACTGAAATTGCTTATATAGAGTATATGTGTCAGAAAATCCAAACTTATAGAAACAATACGAATCAAAATCATTATTAATTTTAATTTACATCGTAATTTCCTTGAGAACTTTAAATTTGTAACATGAAAACTGGTGTAATATTTTTATCGAGAGCAAGATAACGAGGTTTCAAACCCCCGACGGGGTCATATATGACTAAAAGTTGAGATACTGCTTTTACGCCTGGCACTCGGCAACCAGAGTATAACCTGGTTTATCCGCTGTCAGAATATTGTTACTAGGAGAGCGGTTCGCTTTTCTGCGGTGTACTGGTTCTGTGAGCAAGCACATGAACGTCGTCCATAAGTGTAAAGAAGGGAAATGGGATACAGATTTCTTATATACTTTTTATGAAGTTGAAAAATTCAGACCATACAGCAATATAGGAACAATTTAAAAATGAAAATACATGAATAAATAAATAAATAAATAAATACTAATAATGCCATATACATTTTATGTATTTTAACTGTTAGACGTTTAAAAACTGAACCATTCCCGATTGCGGATAACTGATAATGTGTTTGTGGATTACAACTTGACCATGCAAGATAATCCCTGAGAGATTCGTACGTCAATCATTGACTGATAACGTAAATACACCATCTGGTTAAAAGTTCTATTTAAATATTTATGGCTATAAGTGATATAGAATCTATTAACCGATTTGCGATCAAGTGTTGTAACTTTTGAATAATCTTGATTCGTTTCCTTTCGGAAACAGTTTCTCGAGTGTTTTGGTTCTTTATCGAATTGTTTAACAACTTTTTAAGATTTTTTAAGAATCCGTATAACATGTACCTAAAATAAGCTAAATACTACGGAGCTAGTCAGGGGACATGCGTGAAAAATGGGATTACTGCCATGTGCAGAATTTTGTATTTTTACAAAGAGAAATATTCAAAATTCTGCACATGACATTACGTGTTATTAGAGTATTTCCTATATTTACAATATATATTCCGTATTTTTGAAATAGTATTTCGAATTTTCGTTTTATCGCAATAGATATTTCGTTTAATCATGAAAGTAATTTTGTATTTTCGAAAGAGTATTTTTCTGGCGACAATACGTGCAACGGCGGTAATATGAAATGTCACAAAGATGAATAGGAAGTAGATATTTTTGCAATACACACCCGAACGATGTATATACAACTCCTTACCCCGCTTTCTCTATATGATGTTATATCCATAGTATCTTAAGGGATTCTATTTCGAAAATACGAAATAACTATTGCAAATATATGAAATACTATATTGGAAATACGAAATATTATATCGAAAATACAAAATACTTTATCGAAAATACAATTTTTTTTATCGAAAATACGAAATACTTTAACGAAAATACGAAATAATATAACGAATATACGGCATGCTGTATCGAAAATAGGAAATGCTATATCCAATTTACGGAAAAAAAAATTCGAAAATAAAAAATACTATATCAAATATACGAAAACCTATAGAAAATAAGAAATACTGTATCGAATATACGAAATAATTTATCAAAAATACGAAATACTTGTTCTATAATACGAGAAACTTGTTCGATAATACCAAATACTTCATCGAAAATACGAAATACTTGTTCGATCGATATACAAAATATTTTTTTAACGCATGCCACCTTCAGCCTCCGTAAGAAATACTTATAACCGGATCTTACATGCTTTTTGATTGTTAGTATTTCATTACCTCTGGGTGCCTGGGACACAGCGACCGACTGTTTAAAGCGGATAGTTTATATCAATGCGTCCCACCATTGCCCCGGTCGCACTTAATTGAGAAGACCGATATATGTGAGATATTTCGGACAAGTGAACTTTTGTAAAATTTTTGGTTGTCTTTGAGCGAGAAAAATTATTCACTTTCGAACATCGCAAGAACGTGTTCTCGAATTTTTCGCCCAAACAACGACAACAATAAACATGGCGATTTCGGTGCGAGAACATGGTTCTTGGGTCGAGAACATCTCGCCCAAAGACAGCCTTTAAGTACAATGCAGATTAGAGACAAAATCAACACAAGACACTTGTTGGCAAATTAATTCGTTAAACAGATAATATGGCCTCCTCGCGTCAAAATGATGCGGCGTCAAAAAATTAACCAACCAACCAACAATCAGTATCCCATTAAAGACCGAGAATTTTCAATCAGAATTGTTTTGTCTTGTCCACGGCTCTGATTATAATATCTAGTTTCTTCGTTTAACTCTCTGAACATAGCTTTGTGTCTTATCGTGATTATTCAACAATAAATGTTCATTATTTTTTTGTCCTTTCTTTGAAAAAATTAACCCATATATTGTGGATATTTTCCGATTCGTAACAAAAAATATTTAAAAATTCTGCATATGCTACATAACTCAATTTATTTTGAAAGAACCGGCATGATATCTGTCTATCTATCTATCTATCTATCTATCTATCTATCTATCTATCTATCTATCTATCTATCTATCTATCTATCTATCTATCTATCTATCTCTCTCTCTATCTATCTATCTATCTATCTTTTATTTAAATTTTATCACTTAAACAGGTTATATACACATATAAAAAATAAAATCAAATTGTAGGAATGAATCAAATGAATTCCTTTTGAAACCAAAAAATTCGTCAATTAAAAGTTACAACTGTAATCTACAATTTGGTGGCAACATCCGTCTCCGACATTACACAGAATACTCAAAATATTTTTTTTCCTGCATCAATATTTTGGAATTGCATCTTGTACTATCGTAAATGATTTAATAAATTAATTAATTAATCAATCAAATTAATTTATAATAAATAAATAAATTTAAAAAATAAACAAGTAAATAAATATTGAATAAATGAATAAATTTTAAATAAAAAATAAATGAATTTTTTAAAAA
Source organism: Tegillarca granosa (assembly GCA_029721355.1). Taxonomy (NCBI): domain Eukaryota; kingdom Metazoa; phylum Mollusca; class Bivalvia; order Arcoida; family Arcidae; genus Tegillarca; species Tegillarca granosa. The sequence goes on along the minus strand of JARBDR010000376.1, from coordinate 1,561,412 downwards.
AATAAAATTAAATAAAATTGAAAGTTTTTTTTAAATTTTTAAAACCAAAGAACTCTTTGAATCTTGTACATAAAAGTTTAAAACAAATAGATCATATAAGATATATACTTACCCCTCTCCTCCGTTATACGACTAACTGATGTACTGACTTACTATTATCTATCAGTTTGTTTCGGTCTGAATTTTGATGTATTATAAATTACAACGATTATAATTGGACAATTTTTTAAACCGAGCTTCCGTGTACATATGTTCAATAAAAATATAGAATTAATTATCAAGCTTTTGATCGGAGACAGAAGTTGACTAGTGCCGAGAAATCTGCTGTAAGCGACTATACAAGGTTTTTTATTAGTAGTAGGTAAGTAAGTAAGTGAGTAAGTAAGTAAGTTAGTAAGTAAGTAATTAAGTTAGTAAGTAAGTAAGTAAGTGGGTAGTGGGTAAGTAACTTAGTTAAATGTAGTAAGAAAGTAAGTAAGTTAGTAAGTAAGTAGGTAAGTGAGTAAGTAAGTAAGTGAGTGAGTAGGTAAGTAAGTAAGTGAGTAGGTAAGTAAGCGAGTGAGTAGGTAAGTAAGTGAGTGAGTAGGTAAGTAAGTAATAAAAAAGTGAATGAATGAATGAGTAGAGGGTAAGTAAGTAAGTGAGTAGGTAAGTAAGTAAGTGAGTAGGTAAGTAAGTAAGTGAGTAGGTAAGTAAGTGAGTGAGGGGGTAAGTAAGTAATAAGTAAGTGAATGAATGAATGAGTAGAGGGTAAGTAAGTAAGTGATTAGGTAAGTAAGTAAGTTAGTAGGTAAGTAAGTGAGTGAGTGGAAAGTAAGTAATAAGTAAGTGAATGAATGAATGAGTAGAGGGTAAGTAAGTAAGTAAGTAAGTAAGTGAGTAGGTAAGTAAGTAAGTGAGTAGGTAAGTAAGTGAGAGAGGGGGTAAGTAAGTGAGTGAGGGGGTAAGTAAGTAATAAGTAAGTGAATGAATGCATGAGTAGAGGGTAAGTGAGTAGGTAAGTAAGTAAGTTGGTAGGTAAGTAAGTGAGTGAGTGGAAAGTAAGTAATAAGTAAGTGAATGAATGAATGAGTAGAGGGTAAGTAAGTAAGTAAGTAAGTAAGTAAGTAAGTAAGTGAGTAGGTAAGTAAGTAAGTGAGTAGGTAAGTAAGTGAGTGAGGGGGTAAGTAAGTGAGTGAGGGGGTAAGTAAGTAATAAGTAAGTGAATGAATGCAAGAGTAGAGGGTAAGTAAGTAAGTGAGTAGGTAAGTAAGTAAGTTGGTAGGTAAGTAAGTGAGTGAGTGAGTAAGTAAGTAATAAGTAAGTGAATGAATGAATGAGTAGAGGGTAAGTAAGTAAGTGAGTAGGTAAGTAAGTAAGTGAGTAGGTAAGTATGTAAGTGAGTAGGTAAGTAAGTAAGTAAGTGAGTAGGTAAGTAAGTGAGTGAGGGGGTAAGTAAGTAATAAGTAAGTGAATGAATGAATGAGAAGAGGGTAAGTAAGTGAGTAGGTAAGTAAGTAACTGAGTAGGTAAGTAAGTGAGTGAGTGGGTAAGTAAGTAAGTGAGTAGGTAAGTAAGTGAGTGAGTAGGTAAGTAAGTAATAAGTAAGTGAATGAATGAATGAGTAGAGGGTAAGTAAGTAAGTAAGTAAGTAAGTAAGTAAGTAAGTAAGTGAGTAGGTAAGTAAGTAAGTGAGTAGGTAAGTAAGTGAGTGAGGGGGTTAGTAAGTAATAAGTAAGTGAATGAATGAATGAGTAGAGGGTAAGTAAGTAAGTAAGTAAGTAAGTAAGTAAGTAAGTAAGTAAGTAAGTAAGTGAGTAGGTAAGTAAGTAAGTGAGGGGGTAAGTAAGTAATAAGTAAGTGAATGAATGAATGAGTAGAGGGTAAGTAAGTAAGTGAGTAGGTAAGTAAGTAAGTGAGTAGGTAAGTAAGTGAGTGAGTGGGTAAGTAAGTAATAAAAAGTGAATGAATGAGTGAGTAGAGGGTAAGTAAGTAAGTGAGTAGGTAAGTAAGTAAGTGAGTAGGTAAGTTAGTAAGTGAGTAGGTAAGTAAGTGAGTGAGGGGGTAAGTAAGTAATAAGTAAGTGAATGAATGAATGAGTAGAGGGTAAGTAAGTAAGTGAGTAGGTAAGTAAGTATGTGAGTAGGTAAGTAAGTAAGTGAGTAGGTAAGTAAGTGAGTGAGGGGGTAAGTAAGTAATAAGTAAGTGAATGAATGAATGAGTAGAGGGTAAGTAAGTAAGTGAGTAGGTAAGTAAGTAAGTGAGTAGGTAAGTAAGTGAGTAGGTAAGTAAGTGAGTGAGGGGGTAAGTAAGTAATAAGTAAGTGAATGAATGAATGAGTAGAGGGTAAGTAAGTAAGTGAGTAGGTAAGTAAGTAAGTGAGTAGGTAAGTAAGTAAGTGAGTAGGTAAGTAAGTGAGTGAGGGGGTAAGTAAGTAATAAGTAAGTGAATGAATGAATGAGTAGAGGGTAAGTAAGTAAGTGAGTAGGTAAGTAAGTAAGTGAGTAGGTAAGTAAGTAAGTGAGTAGGTAAGTAAGTAAGTGAGGGGGTAAGTAAGTAATAAGTAAGTGAATGAATGAATGAGTAGAGGGTAAGTAAGTAAGTAAGTAAGTAAGTAAGTAAGTAAGTGAGTAAGTAAGTAAGTGAGTGAGGGGGTAAGTAAGTAATAAGTAAGTGAATGAATGAATGAGTAGAGGGTAAGTAAGTAAGTGAGTAGGTAAGTAAGTAAGTGAGTAGGTAAGTAAGTAAGTGAGTAGGTAAGTAAGTAAGTGAGGGGGTAAGTAAGTAATAAGTAAGTGAATGAATGAATGAGTAGAGGGTAAGTAAGTAAGTAAGTAAGTAAGTAAGTAAGTGAGTAAGTAAGTAAGTGAGTAGGTAAGTAAGTAAGTAAGTAAGTAAGTAAGGTAAGTGAGTAGGTAAGTAAGTGAGTGAGGGGGTAAGTAAGTAATAAGTAAGTGAATGAATGCATGAGTAGAGGGTAAGTAAGTAAGTGAGTAGGTAAGTAACTGAGTGAGGGGGTAAGTAAGTAATAAGTAAGTGAATGAATGAATGAGTAGAGGGTATGTAAGTAAGTAAGTAAGTAAGTAAGTAAGTAAGTAAGTAAAGTAAGTAAGTAAGTGAGTAGGTGAGTAAGTAAGTGAGTAGGTAAGTAAGTGAGTGAGGGGGTAAGTAAGTAATAAGTAAGTGAATGAATGCATGAGTAGAGGGTAAGTAAGTAAGTGAGTAGTATAGTAAGTGAGTGAGTAGGTTAGTAAGTGAGTGAGGGGGTAAGTAAGTAATAAGTAAGTGAATGAATGCATGAGTAGAGGGTAAGTAAGTAAGTGAGTAGGTAAGTAAGTAAGTGAGTAGGTAAGTAAGTGAGTGAGGGGGTAAGTAAGTAATAAGTAAGTGAATGAATGAATGAGTAGAGGGTAAGTAAGTAAGTAAGTAAGTAAGTAAGTAAGTGAGTAGGTAAGTAAGTAAGTGAGGGGGTAAGTAAGTAATAAGAAAGTGAATGAATGCATGAGTAGAGGGTAAGTAAGTAAGTGAGTAGGTAAGTAAGTGAGTGAGGGGGTAAGTAAGTAATAAGTAAGTGAATGAATGAATGAGTAGAGGGTAAGTAAGTAAGTAAGAAAGTGGATGAATGCATGAGTAGAGGGTAAGTAAGTAAGTATTTTTTTAAGTGTCACAATCTATAAAATGCAATAAATTTACAATATAATATTCATGAAATTACTTATAGAATCCAGCCATATTTGGTTTACGACACTCTTTTAAGACATACAAAATGCCTATATATGTACATAGTACTTTATAAAATTATATTAGAAAGGTAAAACTACGCCTTTTGTACATTTTCTTTAACACACTGGCTAAAAGTGTATGTAAATCCATTTTATGCATTAAAAATAAGAACTTATCACTGCTAATTAAAAAAATAAAACCCTGATAAGATAAACACACTTTGGAGTTAAAATTATCACGGATATCAGAGCAAAAATCACATTGTGTTTAAAAGCGTTGTGCGTCTTCCAAAGTCTGATGATCACAGTATTTACAAAGTCTATCACAGATATCTTGCTTGGCATGGCGATCCGTCTCGATAGCTAGTTGGAGTGTACCGTGTCTAAAATTTGATAAAACACGTCTATGATCACGATATCGCACTTGATACACATAGCTACTGGTGTTTAACGTCCGTTTATATAACCTGTATGTCCTCAGTTTATTTCCGTTTGGTTTCCCGTTGTCGTTCCATAATTCGTTTTTTCCAAGTTTCATTGCCATTTAAAATTCTAAGTTTTTTCTTTATACATGATTTTAGTTGACACTCCCAGCTGTGATTACAGTCTGGTGAGCCCACCACAGCAGCCAACCAAGCGCAGGAGGAGGTCTGTCCAAGGCAAGGAGAGGGACAAGGAGAGGGATTCAAATCTTGGATATTTAATTTTAGAAATTTAAATTTCGAAACTCTGTGTTCCCATGAGGTAGATTTCAGTGACATTGTCATGGTTCCAAAAACTAGGTCAACGTGAGCTATGGGTCTAAAAAAAAAACTTAAAAAATCTTCTTCTCCGAAAGCGATGAAAGAGGAAAAAATCTGATGTGATATTTTGCATCTTTGGGGTCTTAAGATTATAGATTGTTCATTTCGTGAAATTTGGTAAAAAAAAAAAAAAATTAGGTTACGCGTTTTTGCGTTTAATTATAAAAATTCGAAAAATGGATTCAAATTGTTATAACTTGACTATATGAATAGATAATAACATGGGGTTTTCAGTTTTAACTTTTTCTTAAACTAACCTTCAAAATGGGATCAAGATCAAAATTTAAGGTCATGACCTAGTTTGAAATTTGTGCAGTTTTAGGCTATTTTCTTCAAAATTATAAAATATTTAATATCAAAACATTGTTAAAATGTTCAGTATGACAAAATGTAAAAAGGTACAAAGTTTCGTAATTTTTTTTCTTTTTTTTTTTTTCTTTTTTTTTTTTTTTTTTTTTTTTTTTTTTTTTTTTTTTTTTTTTTTTTTTTTTTTTTTTTGCTCATAAACTAAAATTGTGCATTAGCTTAAAAACTATAAACTTTTGGTATAGGCATGCATTTTAGAAGAATGTTGTAGGTATTAACATGACGATCATTTTGATATATGGTTCAAGGTCATACATTCAAAGGTCAAGGACATAGCTTCCTAAGAAGACCGAAATTGTTAATTATCTTGTAAACTATTAACTTTTTGTATAGGCATGTATATTAGAATTAATATTGTAGGAATTGATATGGCAATCATTTTGATATATGATTCAGGGTCTTACGTTCAAAGGTCAAGGTCATAGATGCATAAGAAGCCTGACTCAAATTGTTAATTATCTTGAAAACTATTAACTTTTTGCATAGGCATATATATTTGAATATTGTAGTTATTGATATGACGAATATTGTAGGAATTGATATGGCAATCATTTTGATATATGGCTCAAGGTTATACGTTTAAAGGTCAAGGTCATAGCTGCAAAAGAATCTATTCACTTTTTGCAAATGATTTTGGATATATCCTCAGATTGGCCATATTCTCAGGTGAGCGTTAAGACCCATGGGCCTCTTGTTTAATGATTATAACTTTGACCGTTTTCAAAGTATTTTTAGTTAAGAATTTAGACATGGATGATACACAGTCTACTTTGACGTAATAATAGTCAATTTGGTACTGATACAAATCATACCGCCATTACCACGGAATGTATGACGTCGACCAATTTACTGTTTTGCTCTTACGATTTATCATTTTAACCCAAAGTAAACCCGGCGAAAACCCTGATCTGTATTAACAATACATTCCAAACCGATGACATCATTAGTGAGAATCGAAAGTAGACAATGAACAACGACAAACGTTCTGATTGATCAATCTGTTCTACCTTAAAACAAATCCGGGAATCTTTACTTTCACTTTTGAAATATGGAACAATCAGAGAGTTCGTCGTGATTCAGCACGGGATGACGATTGCCATTCTATGTGTAAAATGGCGATTGATACAAGGGACGGTCTCCGTTTTACTCGTGTTATATAGTTTAGAGACAACGACGGCAGTTGCGATATGCACCATTTTGTAGAGCAATGAATGTAGGTTTGAGAGATATTCATTTATTATTTTTATTGTCCACCAATAAATAGAAAAAAAACGACCGAACCAAGGTAGGTCAAAAAATAGGATAGCGAAAGTTGAACACCTTGTCTTATATTTAAGGGTCCAGGGGTTTTATTTTTTTTTAAATATCGAAACAAGCGCCTGTGCATATTCCTCAGATATGGAATCCGTTGTACATAGCAGACAGCCTTCTATCAATTCAAGAACAAAAAGTCTAAAACAGAATACACTTCAATTGTGAGATAACCAACGATATTCAAAAAAACTTGACGCCAGAAAACGTACGATACCACTTGTTGAAAATTTCATAAATGTCGATTGTTCTAAAAAGCAGGTTCCTCGGCCCAGATTCCAATAGTTGTTTTGAACTCTAACTGTGATAAACTCAATATTTTCTTATTAGCAAGATATTTGTTTACTCATTATCAGTAGCAGAAGGCGATTTAAGCTGTAGTAAAAGTTACGTAATATACTGATCTTTGTTATATGGCTTATTAAAGGAAGGTTGTTATGAAGGAAAACATTTTATGTATTTTTCTCATGTCATGTAAACAATTATTTATTTATTTATTTATTTATTTATTTATTTATTTATTTATTGCCTTTAATGTTTTTTATTCGTTTTACATATATATCGTATGTCGTTATTGGCAGTATAATAATCGGCAGTACAACTTCCAAATACCGGTCCTTCTAAAAACCGATCACCTTCACAAACCGAACACGCAGGACCGGTCCCGAATTTATCCTTCTTTGTTTACATTAAAATAAACTTCCACAAACCGGTCTCTCTGAATTCCGAACACCGGCCTTTTTTAAGTGCCGAAATCACGTTACATCTTAATCAGTTAATAATTTACTTCCAAAAATCGGCCGTCCAGAGTCGCATCACTGAACTGTAACGGTCTAGTGATTTTCTGTCTACTAATCCGATACATGTCGGAATGTTCACATCATTGTACTGGAGACCGGACTACTTGTACAGGTGTAATTGAAAAAATCAATAAAGTTTATCTTAATTGTTTCCTTTATTGATTATAACATGATTGCATTTATTATCTCTCTGATGGTCTTTTTTTTTTTACTTCAAGGTTTTTACCCACGAAGTACCCCTCACTTGTTTTATGGTGACCAGAACCTTTTATAAACAATTATGTTTATTTCACTCACGCAATGCAAATATATTAAGAAATATTTTTTTCTTAAAGCTGCATTCCAAAAACAAAATTAAAATGGTGCTAATCTAATTAATGATGTTCCTAATAAACAATGTTACATTTGGTTCAACGATAAAAGCTCGAATAAATACAGAAATTACAGCATTTACCCAGCGAGATGCAGCATTTGGGATCTAATATTGGGTCATTTAAACACAACTTTCAAAACGGTAAAAATACGATAAATTAAACACAGAACTTCGTTGAATTGTCATTTGTGACTTAGTAAGGGATACATAACACCATTTCAAATACATCTGGATATTAATGAAGGGCAATTAATGCAATTTGTCATGTTTCACCTTCGATTCAAGGTTTTTCCGTACCTCCGTGCGCATGCTCCAAGCTCAAAAATACCATCGTAAAACACTGACCAACCGGTCAGAGGATTCCGTTTATTTACAGCTTAAAGAAATGAAATTTTAGAAAATGAATGTCACGGATCGTGGTAAGAAGATATCTATTTTTTAAAAAAATATATTTTTAGAAAATCAAAAAAAAAATTCAGAAAATTGAAAAACTTAATGCAGCTTTAAAAATAGCATTAAAATAATTTTTTAAATAAAATATTTGACACTTTAGAAAATTATTCTTTTTTAATATCAAAACGTTCCTGTCACCATGACCCGGAAACCAGTGCCAAGAAAAACCGGATCCGCATGTAATCGGACCTCGTTTTAAAGAGAATACGCCTTATTAACAGGAGCACGTATCCGTTTTGGAAATTGTTTAGTTCTTTGTATTAGTCAGCTTGTTAACCTTTGAATTTAAAAACGAGGACTTTGTTAAGATCAAAAGAACTAAATTTCACAAAAAACCCCAGTCACAGGAAAACAATCAGATCCTATTAAATCGTTAAAATCAGGATCATCCAAGTCCAAAAAGTCTAAATCTTTGAACGGATCACCCAATTCAAAAGTCCCATAATCATTTTCAGATTCTAACGCATTTTCTTCCCTTGTCTCCGTATCCATAGCTTAAGCTTTAGCGCCGTCTGAATGGACAGGGGTCAGCAAGCAGACGACCGATCGCGACCACAGCATATATCTAAATTTATTAATATGTAGTAAAAAACATTAAAATTTATTTTATGTATAAGATATTCTGAAATAAGTAACACGGTTTGTTTATTTTACCTGTGAAAAGACATTTTTGCAGTATGTAAACATCACGTTCTTGCGATATAAATAGAGACATGTGCAGGGACACGTGTACTAATGTAAAAATAGAAAGGTCAAAAGCAATCTTTTTTCTGTCATATGTATCCCTACGCTGTGTATGTTTGACGTCACGTTTCGCGTTTCTACTCGTTCTATACAGTCTTTACGGGAAAATTAACGACGAAATTGCTACAATGTTTACATAGAACAAAGCAGTTGTAATTGTAAATATATAGAAATAACAGAAAAACTATACATTCCGAGGTGTTAGCGTGCAATATATTTCGATATTTGCACGATGTTTTTGTTCCTGTTCGAGGTCTCCCGAATCCATTTTCATAGTGCACACTTTGTCACGTGACACTGTCGTCTGAATCGTGGCTGAAGAGGACTTTTTTTTCAAAAATGATATGCACTAGTTCTTGTATCAATATATAAGAACTAGTGCAATATTTGTGTATTTTGAGACGAAATTGGTATTTAAGGAATCACTTGTTTTTAACAGGTTTATTGAGTGATAACATGAAAAGAGCGCGGTGTACACATTTCATAATGCGCGACGCGTTACTCGGAACTATCATTAACAAACAATTTCAGCCAATGAAATGGAAAGAGTCATACGTCACATCAGAACAATGTTTATAAACATCGAGCTATGTTTGTTCGTGAAATATTGCTCAATTTTTTGTCCATATTAAAGAGAGTTAATACAAAAGTTACTGTAAAATAAACTTGGTATGTCTAACAAGTAATGACAGAGTATTAAAATTACGCTTCATTAAATAAGAAATCACGAGGACAATTTAACAATCGGGAACATCAAGATCGTGATATGTATAGCTATGCCTTTGTTCTGTGCTTTAATTAAAACATGACTTGTCTGATAGTAAGGAGCATTTTAAAAGGAGAAAATATAGATTTTAGACAAAACAAAAAGATCTTGACAACAGCTAGGTCGAGGAGGTAATATGAAGTATTGTTGGGTTAAATACATGTAGCACGAGGTCATACCACACACAATCCTTTAAAAAGGCAAACTACCACGATTTAGATTCAATGCTAAATGCTGCCTAGAAAGAATCTCAAAAGAAAGGTCACCTTGTAAGGAGCAAGGTCACGTTTGTAGGGAGCAAGGTCACGTTTGTAGGGAACGGTGAGTAAATAAAAAGTCTCTACATTTAAGACAAAGTCAGACATTTGTTTACACGCTGAATACCAGTCCAACCATCTAACACCCCTGAAATAATCCTTCCGACACAACTCAAGCTTATGATTGTATAGATCATGTTTGGTTAATATCGTTGTTACTGGGTCCATTTATAGAAGAAAACCTTGTTAGCGTTTAAGTCAAGTCTTTATTTAAACCTATCAAAATTATCTTTTTGTAAAATGTGTGATATGATTCAAGGTCTTGTTTGATTAAAATAAAGTCCGCATTTCAAACTAGACAAACATTTTCACAATCTTGAAAAAACGTTTTTGGTCTATTCTGTTACAAAAATAACAGTCCCAAATAAGACTCAGACCACCGATTTTGATAAACACTGACGACTTTTTTTTTTTTTTTTTTTTTTTTTTTTTTTTTTTTTTTTTTTTTTTTTTGACGATAAGATCTCAACATGAAACTTACTGAACTCATCAAAATAGAGTTGAGTTGAAAAATGATGTTTAACGTCCCAGTTAAAAATATTTCACTTATATTGAGACGTCGCCAGCTATAGACGAAAGTGCAGAAATTTTGCCCGTGCGTTGCGCTGATGGCATTATACAGCAGGGTTGTTTATCGTGCCACGCCTTCCGTGACACGAGACCTCGTTTATTATAAGTTCCCATCCGAAAGACTCGGACTTTCATTTCGTAATGCCGAGTGCTTTTCAAAATTTTCCTTAAACCACTTGATACCTAATAAATGAAACACATTTATTAATTGTTAAACTTTATAGGTCCTATTGGACCCCATGTTTAAAATCAAATGTAAATTTGCATTTTTAAAAATTTCTTTTAAAATTAGTACTTACAAAACTTTATAAAAACAAAAATCCAATCATTTTATATTTTGGCAGCTATGTTAAAAAAACCTCCCTCTGTCATTCCCAACACAAAGTTTTTACCCCACAATAACCGAAGTTGAGTATGTATAGGGTTAATACGTCAGTCTGTCCGTCTTTCAGTCTGTCCTTTTAAACAGTTGCATAATTCGGATTTAACATTGATCTTGTACGTCACATTTTTTTGTATTATACTATTATGCCAAATTGATAAAAATTTCAATAATAGATTTGTAGAATATGAAGAGGATAATATAAAATAACAGACTTAAATTCGGTATCGGTACATAGGGGTGAATACCGTTAATGACGAAACTATACGATACCATACGGTATCAATGAAATGATACGGTATTATGATACATGGTAGTAGATAAAATTTTCATTTTCTGTCCTTTTAACAAACTATATTAAAATGGGTCAGATTTTTTGTTGAATAAATAAATGAACATAGAAATCATAAACTGTAAAACAGAATTTAAGTTTGTATAATCAGGTTATTTTACCATTTTGCACCATCTTGTTGTGGTGTAAAATAAGCCCACACTGGCTACCGCTTCGATCTCACATGTTGCCATTATTAGTAGAGGCTAGAGCTATCAAAGATAGCTGAGTCACAGATTCTTATTTTTGTACATCAATTGCGAACTAAATGTATCAGCTTTGCCTTGATTAAGTATTTAAATCTTTATTATTGATATTGAGGTAGATATTAAACCAGACAAAACACACTTAAACATGAGTTTATTAAATTCGAAACGACTAACTCACTAAAATGGCCGCACCCTGTAAAAAAATAACAACCTATTTCATTTGATGATTGATGCATTTGATGTGGGTAAGATGAGTCAAATCATGGATTTTGTTCTATGTTTATACAGAAGGTGTCAATAAGGGTACCGGTACTTTTTGAAACGGTATTTATTGGTACTTTTTAGAAGAAATTTCGGTACCAATACTGGTGTCGGGTTTCGGTTCTCATCCCTATCGTTCTATGTCTTTTATGCGACTCATTTGGATTATCAAAGCTTCAAAACAAAGTTTTAGGAATAAACTCCAATTTTTCCTCTCAGTAACTGAATCAAATCTTGACAACAGTTAGCACAATAAAGAACACGAAAGAATACAATTATTGTATGAATTAATACATTTATTAATGGAAGTATACAAATAAAACAATATAATAATTAAGACAAAAGTTTTATGTGCTTAGCCTAAATGTTTACAGAAGACTATCCAAAATCTGTATATTTGAATAACATGTTAATCTCAATAAGTTCTACATTAATATTTATTGGAAAAATCTTCATGGTGAATAAATTTTACATGCAATTTCCTAGGTCATAATGGGAAACGGTAAACTTTACATTGTCTTTTACATTTTAAGTGTCAATGTAATTAGATATTATTAACTAGACTTACTTGTGGAAACCATGACAACGTTAAAAAACATATCTGAATCTAAATTGAACCAGCCAGTGTTTGCTTCCGATCAAGATTCATCAAAACTGTCACTACCATTACTATATTATTGTTGTTGTTGTCGTTGTTGTTTGTTAATTTTATTTTATGTTACACTTTTACTAAAATTATTAAATTCATGGAAGAAACAAAATCACGAGTTACAAGATCCATCGCTTCATTGCAAGGCGAAGTTTGAAAATTTTGATTTTTAAATTCACCGTGATCTTGAAAATCTGTCAAAGTGAAATAGCAAAATAAAACAGCTTTAGCACTGATGCTGTATATGGTGTTTCAAGCTTCATTATATTCAAGGTAATGACAAGACGATTTTTAAGGTATCCTACTATTGGCTACTATGTCCTCGAACACAATCATCAACATCAATCATCAACATCAATCATCAACATAAATTATCAACATAAATTATCAACATCAAGTATCAACATAAATTATCAACATCGATTATCAACATCAAGTATCAACATAAATTATCAACATCGATTATCATCATCAATTATCAACATAAATTATCAACATAAATTATCAACTAGCTTCACAAAGTAAAGTTTATGTCCTTATGTCAAGATAAATTATAATAAAACTTTGCATTTGGTTAATAAAGTTAAAATATTTAACTACTTCAGGATTTTGTTTTAAAATAAAACTTTGCATTTGGTTAATAAAGTTAAAATATTTAACTACTTCAGGATTTTGTTTTAAAACATATCGTTAAACGTCAAGCTTAAAAACCGTCAAGGCTATGCAAACTTAATTAAACCAGGTTCACAAATTGGTAGAATTGCATACCACGCACCAATTATTTATGAAGCAATAAGCTCAAACGCCTTATACTGAAAATACACAACAAAGATAATTGGTTAAAATAATTAACCAGTTATAGACTGAAATCTGAATTCTTAATACTGAAAGACTTACAAGCTTATCATTTGAACCCTATTCCCTCAATACAGGGTTTAAGTTTGCCTACAGCTAGGTAAAGATTTAAAATATGTAACTTATAATATAATTTATATTTTAGACAAGCAAAGTTTTGACGGTAATTTTTACACCTATATCATCGAGAAAATATCTGAAATATTTAACATGACTTTCTTAAAATATGAATGAAAAACGTCTTTCTACACTGTCTATGAACCTCTTCATCGACAATTTAAAAGTGAGCTCCCAGTGGTTTATTTACTACAGAGTTTAGCTACTTTTTCCCAAATAGAACTTTTGTTCTCCTTTGTTGAATCATATCCTGTTACTTTCCACCATGAATAAAATAACTTATGCATGTAAATATAATCATCCTTAAAGCGATATATTGCTATTGATTTTTGTTTCGATGAACTTCCAATTACATCACATTGCGCAACGTCTATTATTAAATGTGACCATGGATCATCTAAGAATTGTTCAGAAACTACCACAACTATACATTTACTACTCTGTATGCTCTCAACTATATTTCTAACGCAACTCTGTCCAATTACAAAATCCCTTTCAGGAATACAAAAACTTAAATTGCATTCTCTTTCAATTCTTTGCACATTTTCAATCACCCAATTCCGGTCTCTATCACTATAAGTAATAAATGCATCATAAACATATTTCTCGTCACTAGATGGAGCAGGCTGACTATAATTACGTGTGCGCTTTTGTCTCAAAATGAAAGAGGATAATACAGACGGAAACGCGATTATAATCAATATGTAAGGAAGAAATACAAATAATGAAGCATATTCGTTATGCCAATAAGAACAGCTATTTTGAATTAAAAATGAATCCGAGTCTGTGTTATTTGTTAAACATAGGGTCCAATTCCACTGATACGATGGAAAACAAGCCAGATGGACATCTAGAGGTTTCTCTTTATTTACTTTTTTAATAAAGCTTTCTGCAATAAAGAAAACAGTAATAAATTTTCATAAATAACACAATAGATACAGGCTAAATTGTACATTACATGTAGATTTTATATAATCGAGTTCGTTTTAAAAAAAATGGAATTTATTCATTTATTTATTTAATGTGGTTTTAAGTCATGTGACAGGTATGTGGTCTTTCGTAGATTAGACAATTCTATCACGCAAGCTTAAATTCAACTTGTAAAAGCTACAAAATTTTCAAATTTATTACTTATTATGTTATGTTAAAGCAATAACAAAAACGAATCAAAGACTTTGCTGCAATATATCCACTTTCTAGTTACTTAAAAATACAATAAATTATATTCACTTTAACTATATAAAATCAACGGATCCAGATTAATTGTTTTATGTACCTTCAAAAATTTTTGATTGAGCGAATATACATAAAAAGAACGACGCAAGAATCTAAAATTTGCACTTAACATTAATACATTGACGTTTAAATAACCCCTTATTTTTACGGGAAAGGAAACAGAATCCACAGCGTTGAATATTACTAAAAGATCTTTTGAAAGTTTAACATTACAAAAAGTTATGTAAGCTTGGTTACCGAGCGGCCTAAATATTCAATTTGTTAGGTTATGGTCAAATAGCCATCTTCTTTAGGCCGTTCGAGAGTATGGCGTGTAGCTCGAAAGTTTATTTGTAACTATGCAGTTGAACTCGTCAATAGCTAATTATGTGTCGAGCAACTATTTAATAGTCGAAAGTTGATCTCTTGAAAGCTAGTGACAGAGTTGTCGATGGATCGACCAGTAAATATTCTTATCTAGATCATTTCTTTTTCAAAGTTATCAATGGATTCACTAACTATTTATCAAGGAATAAAATAGGTAAAATACAAAGTCTATTGTTATGGTCATAGCATGACGGTAAAGAAAAACATACATTTCCGACACTAAAGACCCAAAGGACTTACAAAACACATATTTGAAAACAAAACTCAATAATATAAAATTGAAAAAAAAACATTTTAACGTGATTTGTGAATAACTTTTATTGTGTTACTTTTGACTGATATTACCTGTTAAGGAAACATTATTTTCCACTGAAGCAATCGTTTTTATAGTTGGTATCTATAAAAGAAAGTAGACAAATAAACAGATTTTAATACTGAATTACATGAAAACAGATTATGATAGTAAATCGGTTTCGTTAGTTGACCTTAGTATGTTTCAAACTAGTAGCTAGAGATACAATGACTGGATTTTAAAAAATGTGCTCAACAAGAAACTATATCAATACTATATATGATTTTAATAAATGAATAAAATATACAAAAAACAAAAGATATGACAGTTTTAATAACCTTTGTAAACTCTTATTATTCGGTAAAATACTCATTAATCTCGAACTTGAAATAAAACGTAATATTATTCTTCGAGTTTTTTAAGCCCCTACATTCCAAAAAAGGAAAAGTATTTTTATTTGTTGATAATTACTACCATTATTCTCATCTTATTACCAACGTTTGTGTTGTTTAAAAGTCTAAATGGAATCTTTACCCCTTTTTAATAACTTGTTATCTGATGAGAAATAGTTTTAAGACATTGTTTTTATTTTCGACACAGTAGAATATTTACAAATATCAGCGGCAGTTTTAATTGTTATTTTTTACCAATAAATTATATCTAATTAAATATTGATTTAATTTATTTATCATTTTGATTTTTGTAAACTATGAATCTATAAAAAGTAGGGAATGTTATTTTTTCTAATTCATTAATTATGCAGCAAAAAAAAAAGTTGATAAAAAAATAACTGGTCTGATTATAGAACTCGAAGTTCGTCGGTATTATTTTATCCTAACGTCAAATATTAGCGAAATAGCTACAAAGAGGATACAGGCGCCTATCAAACTCGCCATTCAGCTTTATCGATGTTTCTATAGTAAGTGGTATGTCACATACTCTATTAATAAAATTTCATTTAAAGTTTTCATGTTATCAACTTGTGATAAATTTGATTTGTAATGTCTTGTCAAACACAAAATTACCAATTAATGAATTAATCCTTTTGATAGCTCATTTACGTATTTAATGTAGTGTACTCATATAACATAAGTATGAAAGATTTTTCATACGCCAACACCTAAAGTTTTTAACAAAAAACTCGGTAATGTGTGTGTGTGTGTGTGTGTGTGTGTGTGTGTGTGTTGTGTGCAATAATAAATCAAAAACTTACTGAAGAATTTTTAAAATAATTAAGTACTAAACTAACGAAAAATATTCTAGTATTATGACCGTCGTAATTTTTTCCTTTTTCGTTGCGATATTAAGTTCGAATAATGACAAATAATTTTTTTCTCCAAAAATCTTATGTTAGAAGATGACTGATTTCATAACAAGACTTGAACACAAACATGCATTTGTATGTTTCCTATCTAAAAGCTGCTGCTTTTGTAATTTATGATTTGATATTTTGGTGTGAGTATTAACCCAGAAGATTTCACAGTATTTCTATAGATTTTTTTGGAACCGCTCAAATATTTATTCATGTTCTTGTTAATTTTTGTTTACCAAGTTATCAAAAGTTATCAATGTTTTTTTTCTCGAAAAAGTCAAAACTAGTATCTCAGCTTTTTGAATATCTATTTATAATCTTTATCGATCTAATTAAAATATAGATTCTCATTTATTTCTGAACTATTTTATTAAGGAACTTTATATATAACACGATCATTGTATATAGTTTACAGGTATTGCGTTGACGTCGTGAGTGAGCGGTGTTTTAGAATCTCTTGCCACAAAGATTTCACTGGTGACAAACAAAGTGCAACATTTGCTTATAAAAACGAAAATGGATGCGTTTTTGAACTAAACCTGTATTAGAAAGAAAATGGATGCATTTTTGAACCAAACCTATAGTTAATTTTGAGTAGTATATAAAAATACTAATTATAAAATCATTTAATATCTAAAAATTTTTTTTCAAAATTAGGTACTGTCTTTTAAGTGTTTGGTTTTTGTTTTTTATCTATCGAACATTTCAGTCTTAGTGTCACTGATGAGGAATGAATTTCCGAAATTTGCACATCTGGTACATCAAAATTTACCTGGTATTTTTGTTATAAATTTACCTCTCTTTTCGTATTTATACATCGCTTATTATTTTTGAAATTATTATCACAAATAATAATAATAATAATAATAATAATAATATTTTTATTTTTATTATATTATTATTATTTTTATTATTTAATGTTGCCTCTGTGCTATATTAGTTTGCGCTTCGTTCTATTTCGCTTGGTTTGCTTAATATGTTTTTTTTAATTTGTTTATTTTATATTTTGACTTTGCTTGTGGTTCGCTAAAGTAAGTTTTTATGTGTATTAACAGTGTATATAACTTTTGGAAACATCAATGTTGCAATTTAACCCATAACGTATTAAAAAAAAGAAAGACTCAAAATGATAACGGGTGACAAAAATATTTAATATGATATATTTTATTTACCTTAAACAGAATCGCCATACAGATAGCGAACAGCAAAATCAACAAAAATACAGCGAAGTATACCAGTCTATTCTTTATAGTTATATATTGTCTAGATGACGCTGCAAATCTTTTGTAGCAATTGTCATTGACTCGCTCATTATGTTCTGTTTGGACACCTAGTGTGATTGTATCTTCTGTACAATTGATGTCAGTATTTTGTTTTATATTTCTGTCGAATGTTTTTCCTGTTAGAATTACATAAAACATAAATCAGTTATAGAAGGAATTATAGAGTTATAGAATATATGTCTAATTTACCTTCTCAACTGTTCATAAATCTAGTCTTTAATATTTCCTCGTATCTTTAGAAATAGTTCTGTTGTATATTGTTTATATGTACGAATTATAAGTTGTGTAAAATAAATATTTGCCGGGTGAAACAAGTAAAATAGAAGATTTTAAACGTAATTATACGCCACGACCTAATGTCATTAACAACTACATAAACTTAAAAAAATGTTTTAAATTATAAAACTAAATTAATCTTAAAAATTATTGACGTACTTATAAAATTAATAGGTACAAATAATGTTTTTCTCTCCAAGAAACCTATTTAAGATAATGACTAATGTTTTAAAAAGATTAAAACACAATTGAACATGCATTTAAAAAAAAAACATGAATATTGATATTTGTTTTTAAATTAGAAATAAACAACTAAGCAATAGTCGATATTGACAACGGATTAAGAAAGCACAACTGTTTTCTGGGCTAAAATCTGATTTTCTGCATTATTCTCCCCCATCCATAAAATAATTGCCTTGACAAAGGAGAAATACTTTGGTTTGGGTTTTAAACGAAAATATTCTTATACATATATGTCAAATATATATATATTTTTATAATTAATATTTTTTCAGATCGCTTCGTATGTAGTAAGATTAATCAAAGTTGTAGTGTGACAGTCTCCTTGACTTGTGTATGATATCTTACTTGTGAAAGATGATATAAAAAATGAATTCTTCTGATTTTTGAGAATTGAAGTATGTAGTCAAAAGTGTTTTTCTTATATCAAGTTCAGCTATGGTGGAGAAATCGGGGTTTTTCATAGAAAATATCCAACCAACAACAAGTGAGTTGACAATAACTATGATTTACTACGCAATATTCTTGATATTACTACATTTTGTAGAAGTTTAAGTTTAGAACACATAATTTTTCAATTTAATTTTTGATTTTTAAAAGTTAAACTAACCATATGTTATTGCTTTAGGTGCTAATATTAACCTCCTCAGGATGATGAAAATAACACCAATCAGAATTAAAGCGGCTTCAACTGCAATGGGTATAATGACTGCCAAGAGAATTGACTCTGATCCACTACTAGAAAATGCCTACATTAAAAATAAATATAGTTTTAAATGTAATGGCTGTTTTAACTGTCAAACGAAATGACTCTGATCCACTACTAGAAGATGGTTACAGAAATCATTTTATAGCGTATGATTAAGATGTAAACGGATGAAGAAAAGTTTTTATATATATTTTTCCACATTTTTACAAAATATGTATAAGACAAGGACACCATTTACACCCACATACATACGTCTTTCTCTCTAAAATTACAAGTTCAATAATTATTTACAGTGTTTTTGCATATTCAGACAATTTTTGTGTTAGGTAAAAATAAATCAAGTTAATATATTGCATATACCAAACAAGGTTATAATCTAACAAATAAATGCAATATGTACAATAATTTGATCTAAATTAATGTAATAGTGCATTTACTTACAGGTGTACTTAATATGAAAAATCAATGTTTACAAAATTTATATATGTTATTGTGATAAATTATGAAATTAACCAATCAAGTTGTCGAAAATCGAAGTATAATTATTCCATTTGAAGGTAAAAACATTTGATTTCCCAGAAAGTTCATAAATTTTCTTTTCAATTTTGTAGTATTGGAATATATAATTTTTAATTCAAAGAAATTGAATGTTTTTATGAAAGCGTTTCAAACTGATAAACTGTTTAGTAAATGTAATCATATAACTAAGAATATGTTGATTTTTTTTCCAGAAATTCCAAAAATTTTGTATTTTATCGTAATAGAACAAACATTGGCTATATAGCTACAAAGAGATAAAGCAGCCTATCAAACTCGCCATTCAGGTTATATCGATGTTTTTATAGTAAGTGACATGTTATACACTATAAAGATAAAACTGTATTTAATAACTTTCATGTTATCATCTTGTGATAATTTGATTTGTAGTGCCTTGTCAAAGACAAACATACCAATCTATGACTTAATTTTTTAAATAGCTCATTTACGTATATGGAGTGTACTCAAACAACATATCTTTGATAGAGTTTTCATACGCTACCACCTAAAGCCTTTAACAAAAAAAACTCGACTCTCTCTCTCTCTCTCTCTTTCTATATATATATATATATATATATATATATATATATATATATATATATATATATATATATATGTAATCTAAAAACTTATTGACGAACTTATAAAACAATTAAGTACAAAACCAACGAAAAATATTCTAATATAATGACCGTCGTAATTTTTTCTTTTTCGTTGCGATAAAAAGTCAAATAATGACAAATAGTTTTTTTTCCCAAAAATCTTATATTAGAAGATGACTGATTTCACAATAAGACTTGAACACAATTAAACATGCATTTGTATGTTTTCTATCTAAAAGCTGCTGTATGCTGGATGCATTGTTAAACCAAACCTAAAGATAATTTTGAATAGTATATAACAATACTTATTATTATAATAAAACCATTTAATATCTAAAACGTTTTTTGTAAAAATTAGTGCTGTCGTTTAATATCTCACCTAACAGACCTCCCTTTTTGTATATTTACATCGCTGATTATTTCTGAAATTATTTTTATCATGACTATTATTATTATTTTTATTGTTTAATGTTTGCCTCCATGTTTTATTAGTTTGCACTTTGTTTTGTTTCGCATGATTTGTGAAATATGTTCTATTGTAATTTGTTTATTTAATATTTTGGCTTTGCTTGGGTTTTTGCTGAAGTTTTTTGTGTATTACCAGTGTATATAACTCTTGGAAACATCAATATTGCACTTTAACCTATCAAGTAACGAAAATAGAAAGACTTAGAAATGGTAACGGGTGACAATAATATTTATATTATTTATTTTATTTACCTTAAACGGAATCGTCATACAGAAAGCTAACAGCAAAATCAACAGAAATACAGCCAAGTATACCAGTCTGTTCTTTATAGTTATATATTGTCTAAATGACGCTGCAAATCTTTTGTAGCAATTGTCATCGACTCGCTCATTATTTTCTGTTTGGACACCTTTAATACAATTGATGTCAGAGTAAGTATTTTGTTTTGTATTTCTGTCGAATGTTTTTCCTGTTAAATAACATAAAAACATAAATCAATTATCGAATGAATGTATATATATCTAATTTACCTTCTAAACTGTTCATAAATCTAGTCTTTAACTTTTTCATGTATATTTAGAAATAGTTTTGTTGTATATTGTTTATATTTAAGAATTATAAGTTGTGTAAAACAAATTGACTTTTATAACATGTTGTTGACATCATTTGTTTATTCTGCGCTGGATTTTTTTAGTTCTGAAAGGCTACAAGAACTCTAAAATTGATAAACTTATTCATTAAAATTACCTTCTATTTGACTAAATGAATTTTTTATATGTTCCAATGGTGTGTCAAAGGAATCCCTCAGAACATTGATAAAACAGTCAAAAAATATTCTTTGATCGTTTTTCAGAATAAATCGTAGTAACTTAAGCATTCTTTCTTGTCGACCGATATTTTCAATGTCGAACATTCTCCAAAAATCTTCTGTATCAATTAGTCCTGATTCTGCAAATGCATGTTCAAAATCTAATGCATCCATCTCTTCTAAAATTACGGGAACATGATGCAACAGACTTATCTTGTCATGCATTAATTCTGTATCTTCACCTGAAAAGAAAAGAGTTTCAATGTTAAAAATTTTGTTGTTACAAAGCAGGAAGTTTTATTGTCTGCAAATTTTTTAACAAAGCAAGAAGTTTCATTGTCATTACATGTTTTAATAAAGCACTAGATTTTGCGCTAAATTTAGGTATAATTTTTACAAACCGAATTCCAACCTGTTTGACATTGTTTGATTGATAACATTGTCAATATGTGAATACCAATGAACTTGTTACATTGAACAAGTGCCCCTTTACCTTTTATTGAGACATTAAATTGAAGCTTAGATATGCATTAACAGTGATTAACACCGATCTATTTATTATAACAGATTTATTTTAAGGATTGTAACGCGTTGTAATTCAAAAATTGGTTTTATGATAATTTTATAATTGTTTTACAATCACTTGACCGTTAAACACCTGTTAATTTTTTTATTGAAAAGTCGATATTTCATTCGTATGGTATCTACACAACCGATATTATAATATACCATTCAAAAGACCAACCCTCTCCTTAAAGAACCTTAAATATGTAAATTAAGATCATTCTTAAAGCCTCTTTAAAGCCATTCCATCTTTAAATATCTTAAATGGACATTTAAGGACATTTCTTAAGGACACCGTTCAGGATCCTTAAAGCCTCCTTAAAGGTCATTAAAAGCCATTTAATTAAGATAAAGAGGGGGTTTAAGGATCGTTAAAGATGCCTTTTCATTATGTGATTCACAGAAGTGGTTGCGAATTTGCTAATTTGTCCTATGGTTACTTATGTCAGACGGAATAATTTCTATGTAGCATTTCATTGAATTCCAACAATTTCATTTCTAGAATAATAGACATAACGGGTATAGTGTGTTTTGGATGAATAATACTTGAGTAGAAGAACAACTACCTAAACAAAGTCTTATGGTCGTGTTCATTGCACTTTAAACAAATAAACGCATATCCGTACTTTGCCCACAAACGATAACACATAAGCATACTTGACATTAAAAATTTATCAGTTCCACCAAGATATAACTTTTACCATAAAACAAATACTTATTCATGCCATTCAAATATAACATGTTAAGAACTAAAATTGATTGACCTCTGTTTGTTCCAACAACACCAACTTTTTCAAGTTAAATGAGATTTTATGTGAGAAGTTATACTAAGAAGTAAAATTCAATACGTTATTGCGAGAGAACTACTGTCAGATTTACAATATTTTGACTTGTCCTTAAGATCCTTTTAAGTTTTGATTGATCTTGTTGTTAGATTACCACAAATACCACCTCCTCAAGCCATGAATAAAGGAAAAGCATTATCCATAAAAGGCATGAGGGAACAAACCTTAGTTTTAATTAATTTTTAAGAGGTAAAGACGGCTAAAATCTTTGCTAAATGGTACAATTTCTGACAGCACAAATTACTGCCTACTGAGTAATTGAGAGAAGTAAGTAGCAGCAATATAAAAATTGAATTAAACACACATAGTTTAACAGGCAAATAACACAGAAAATTTAAAAAAGTGCCATAGCAATGCTTCGGCTCAATTTCGAGATATTGTAAAGACTTAATTAAACCAAACCTTCAGATAATTCTGTCACGCATATCTGTACTTTGATATTCCCATTGTCTAAAACATTCCAAGGGAGATTCCCAGACAGCATGCTCTCCAACATTTGAATGGCAACATCCCCATAACTGAAATCTGTTTGATTACACTTCACTACTATTGCAATGCAGCCTTTTGCTATCGATACTACTTCACCAAGGCCTTTAATGCAATTATCGAGACTATTTTTCTTTGCTATAAATTCTTCTAAAATCTCATCATGTTGTTCCTCATATCTGGAGTTTACTTCAAATTTATAGACGATCGTTTTTTCATTTTTTTCTGGTCAAATTAAAGTAAAGCATTAAAACATAGATGACATAGTTAATTTTCATTAAAAAACAAAATTGATTCTAATTTCCTGTCTCTTGTCAAAACATATGGAGAATTTTTGACGATAAATTGCTTATTACATAGACAACTATGCATTGTAATAATCGGTATAATACACTATTTTATTAATAGGGTAAAATATATCTTGATGACGTTAACGCTTTGTTTGATGTTTTTCTCATTTAAATACTTCAGAAAAAGTGTTCAGGATAATCTGTTTATCTACCTTTAGAAATTTATTTCGTAAATATACATTTGATATTTAATTCAAAAGAAAAATAATTAAGTAAAAAAATAACATGTCGAATCATTCGTTCCATACAAGTAACGCGTATTTGTAATCAAAAGTTATCGATATCTTCGAAAGCTTTTCTGTACAAATTGATGCAAGATATTGCAAGCACAAGAGAAACGATAAAATACGAATTGTACCTGAATTTTCACTCTGTGTTAATGTTGAACTGACATTATAACCAGAAAAACTTTGCTCTGAAATAAAAAATATAGACAATTGTCTAAATAGATAAGAGCTCACCAATAACAAACTTTTCCATTTTATTTTTAATTTTTCTCGTGTCTTTTTTTTCATGAGATTGAATTTTCCTGAAAAAATTAATGTTTATGTATTTTTATTATCTAGGACAATCAAATGTTTTATGTTAAGGTAATATCTTGTCTATTTTTAAAAAATAAAACTTAAATTAAAATTGGAGACGCGCACATTCATATACATCTAGAATAAACGCACTGTAACTTGAATTCAATTATAAACATTTACTACTACTAGCTTCATAAAAATAAACAACATATTTAACCGGCCGTAAAAGTTCACGTTTATAACTAAATTTGCCTGTTTTCAAATTTTTCTTTGTTACTTTATTTTATTTATTTATTTATTTTTATTTTTTGGAATTGTCATTTGGACATGGACCGACATGTTTATGTTTTATTTTATTTGCACAAAATGTTTTACAGTACCATGATCTCTCTTTAAGCTCGAGGGCTTATTATCATGTTGAACCTTGTATTCGAGTAGGTTAGAATTGGTGTTCTTTTAGCATGCTATTTATTATTAACAAAATTATTTCAATATCATGTATTCAAAGATTGGTGTCATTTAATCAAATAATATCGACAAGGCAGAACTCTAAAGTTAGTATCTGTGCACGTACATAATTATAATTTACATATGGCACATCAAAATTTAACTGGTATTTTTGTTATATATTTACTACACTGAGCGGGTACCGCTGCTGGTGGAGTAAAACTCCCCGAGGGTATCCATAACTCAGTAGGCAGTATTTTGTGCTGTCACAAAATGTACCATTTAGCAAAAGTTTCAGCCGTCTAAAATTTGAAATTTATTTAAAACTAAAGTTTGTTCCCTCATGCAAAGCATTCCTTAGCTGGATTTGGTTTTATATAATTTTGGAACTTTAGATTCATTATTTTAACTGTTTGGCTTATGTTTTTATCTATCATACTTTTCGGTTCTTTCCGAAATGTGCACATTTGGCACATCAAAATTTAACTGGTATTTGTGTTATATATTTACGTTAACCCCAGGCTGGAATTTACCAAAGTAATCAATAAAAAATAAACAAAGGCCTTAAACTACTTTAAACTAATGACCAACTTTTTTTACCTAACATGACTCATATGCAAATTTACCCCTGCCTATGCAAAGAAGATAACTTGGCAAAGTTTGATGGCTCCAATGGTCAACACATTTTATATCTAGTGGGTCTACAAGTCGTTTTCTTTATTTGGCTTATGATGGTTGTCATATTAATGCTTCTAATATTCTAATAGACAGGCCTATACAAAAAAAAAATTACAGTTTTCAGATAATTAAAATTTTCAGCCTCTTATGGAAATCGCAGCATGACCTTTGGACCTATGAACTTGAATCATATATCAAAATGATCACCATATCAATTCTTAAAATATTCTTCTATACATGTCATACTAAAAGATATCATACTAAAAGTTAATCCTTTTCAAGATAATTAACAATTTCATTCTTCTTATGCAGTTTTGACGTTATGACCTTGACACTTGATCCTAAGACCTTGAAAATATATTACAATGATCGTCATATCAATATCTTAAATTTTCTAATATACATGCCTAAACAAAAAGTTTAAAGTTTTTTTTAAAATTACTGTCCTAAAATTGCTGAATAAAAAAACTAAGGTTTAATACTCTAGGGAAGCCAAATATCATCAGTTTCGGAAAAGATTATTTTTTAAAAGATGTTTGGAACTTTAGGTCATCATGACCTAGTTTTAATAGCCATGGCAACGCTTTAAATAAATTTGAATTGCACCTGCCCATACATATTTCTGACTAGGTGCAATTGGCATCTGTCTAAAAGTTTCGGGAGAGAAGTCAAAATAGGTGTTAGCGACACACACAAGCACAAGGATGCTCGCACATGCGCACCCTGTTCTTCGCCATATGCTCAATTAATTGTAGCGAGATTCGCTCAAAATGTTAAAAAAAGATTTCTATGTCGATAGAATATACAAAAAAGGAAAAAACATGGCATTGAAACAGTTCTGACTTTACATTGGTAAATAGAATTACTCTTTACAATTCTCATGCTTATTTTGATTATTATTTATTTATTTATTTATTCATTTATTTATTTACTTAATTATTTATTTTCTTATTCAAGTGTATTATAATAACTCAAATAAAGGTAATTTCCTGAGTATTTTCTCAACTTTACTATTTTCAGAAATAGTACATGTCTACAAAAAGAATTAGAACAGCGAGTCTTAAGTATTACCAAGATTTTTGAGAGAGAAAATTTTGCTTTATAAAAACATGAAATATGCCAACCTTTTTTCAATCTATTTAACAAAAAAATCGTTGAAAAAAACACTCAAAATAAAGGCAATATTAAGTTAACTTACCTCGCAATTTCCCAAACATTTGCTTTTTCTTTTTGACGTCATCCGTAAAATGACCATTACATTGATTACAATCTCTCCAGTTTGCTGTAAGTTCCAAATGAAGAAATTAAGGTGACTCAATAGCATTATTATAATAAAAAACATTAAAATACTTTTTGCACATTTTTCACAGGGCTATCGACGTCTCGGTTAAATGGGAACAATCTAAACTGGATTGCATTTATTTTATCATCCACTCGCAGTTTATAAAACAATAAACTAGAATAGAGAAAGGAAAGAAAACACACAATGGAAAACATGTTATTGGCATCAGTCGATGCTACCTACAACACGAAAAGGCCAAATAAGGCAATATAGGGCCAGGTCACCAGTGTTGCTATAGAAATTTTTGAAGGCCTTTAAAATAATACAACATGCTGAATATGTCAACATGCATCATTCAAGAAGGCCTTATAAAGGTAAACATTAAATGAATATTTAATGAAATATTAAAATATTAATAATTTAAATTTAACTTACACATTCCATTCTCCGGAATATTATAACAATTTTAACTTAACTTACACATTACATCCTCCAAGACATTACAACAGTTTTCATAGCCAGCTTCATTGATAGCTTTCTTAAATGCACCTAAACATCTGGAATTAGTGTATTCATTGTCTATAATATTTAGAAGTGTCTCTGTTCTTTTTGAAAGGCAATCTTGCACAATGACTTCTTCGTATTGCCTTGGCATGATAACTTGTTCCTCAAATAAAACTTGGACTAATTTTCCGGCATCTAAAGGAATTTTTGCATTGTCCATTGAGTCTTTAATTATGTATTTTATTATTTTTCTTGTACATTGATTACACCACGAATCATCTGAAAACAGACGTTTTAAAACTTTACATCTTATGTAAATTTCATTTGTATAAAATCTGATATTATTCAGGAATGGAAAAAACACAAGCATAAAAATTATTTCTGTAGAACAATCTATATATCTAACAAAATACATTAATAAAAAGTGTTAAAACGCGATATCACTTAAAGAAATTTCGTTCAACAAGAGGCCGTTGGACCTGAAGGCTCACCTGGGGATATGTCGAAAAAATTCAAAAGTACAATAGACAATTAAAATAATTAAGGGAACTACCATAATTTTCCTGAGTTTGAACCAAACAGTCAGAATTCTTAATTAAAATCATGTCTAGTCACAGTTCATTTCATAAGTAGCTAAAATTAATGCAGTAGCGAAAGTACTATGAATGATCAATAATTTCAGTATTTATTTGCAGCTGTGACCTCGATCTTTGATCACATGACCTAGAACCATATACCAAAACTTTTTGTTTCTAAAATATTCTAATATACATGTCTGTAAAAGAAGTTTATAGTTTTCAAGTTAATTCACAATTTTAGTATTTATATATAATAAAAAAAAAACAATTTAACTAAACATTTTCGTAATGTATTGTTTTTAATCTATCTCTCACTTTTCAATTGAAAATCACAAACTATGTCATAACCTGTATCGTTGACCTTTTATCCAATTACAAAGGTCTACAAAAATGTTAAAACTGAAATCTTTTTGCCAATATTTCTTGAGATAGTTAAGTAGGGTTATTTAAAACAATTTTACGATATTTTAAAACACCAAAACGCGTACTAACCTATTTTTGACCGATTTTGGGGACTTGTTAGGTGTATCTTCAAAACCCAAGAAATATTTCAATATTCAATCATGTTTAATAAAAACTTTTAACGAACAAGATGTGCTTTTTATTTCTTATAATTTTATTTGCATTCAAAAAAGGATTAGAAACAGGATTTAGCCTTTGGGTAACGCCAACAAGTACGATTTTTAATATGCACAATTTTGTGTTAAAAGACATGTCTTATTTTACAAATTTACTTACCATTTGCAATTCCTATTCTAGCATCGATTCCCGTTATCGACTGATATAATATTTTATATTTTTCTTGAAGGATTTTTACGAAAACAGGAACCCAGTCTTCTGGACACATAAAAAGATTTATTATAAGCTTTTCAGCTCTCTTTCTTCTTGGTAATTTTTTCAATGAGTGAAAGAATTCCGTTGATAAAATGCCGCACTGGACAAGAGTTTCATGAAAATGTTTGGTGTCAATTTCATTTAAAAGATCCCGGAATCTCATTTGTATCTTTTTTATCAGTGGCTCAAACAAATTTTCTAAAAAAAAAAATAAACAATGATAATATATTATGTAAAATATTCCTAATTTTTCGGTAAATTTGAATTGTGTAATACACAATTAATATATTTATTTTTTATTTTATTTTATTTTATTTCATTTATTTATTTATTTATTTATTTATTTATTTATTTATTTATTTATTTATTTTGGAGACAGGTTACGAATGAAATTTTCCATCATAAAGCTAACTTGTTTGTTGCTATAGGAAATAAATATACCATTTAAAAATTAACGACGCCATTGAAAACGTAACCGGTTTTTGGTTAATTACTCGCAAAACAGACGGGAAAATGCCGTTTTTTGTATAGAGCGTTAAAACAGTTGTTACCGGTCTATAATCCTAAAGGATATATTAGTGAACAAATTACATGTCTAACAACCGTTTTTAAATTTTCTACATCAATTCTAGACCCAAGACAATAATCAATAATTGTCGAATTAAGTGGAGTAGAGTAATAGCGTTAAACGCCTCAGTGAAGATTCCTTAACATATATCTTCACGGTCAGTTCTAGAAAGGTAACCAGAGTATCCGGAAAAAACTATCGACCTTCGACAAGCAAATTGGTAAATTTTTTAATTCTAGGATCTAACCAAGCAGGATTCAAACCTAGGCGGTTTAGTTAGTGCATGCTTTTAATTTTCGTGAAAAAGTCTCAAAACCTAAATAAAAAATGAAATGGAAAATCCAGTTATAATAATAAGTTAAGGTTGATCTCTTACAGATAAATTTAACCCATTAGCTAATCAATAAGCTAATAAATAATTGATATACTTCGTTTCCTCTCAAACGTCTGGATATAAGTGAAATATTCTTGACTGGGACGTTAAACTCCAATATTCAACTCAACTCAACTCGTTTCCTCTCAAGAATCAAAACTTAGTTTTTGAAATTACTTCCTATATGACATGGCTATTAAGCATTAATTATAATCAATTAGAATTATTTTAAATTATAGCCAGGTTTTTTAAAGTAAAATTGGGTTTCCTTAATTGGGAATAATGTTTTGAATACAAATATTTAAAATTGGCCCCGTTTTAATTTAGGAGTAAGCCTATAAATAAGCTCGTCTAAAGAACCTGGCATTTTGTACATAAATGAAAGATGGATATTATATTCTGAATAAAAATACCTTTCCCAATGTCGACAGATTCATTCGGCAATTGTATTTTGTTCTTCAATTGTTCATACCAAGTTTTCTGAAATAATAAACATCATTATGATAATGATATGTTTGGGTTTGGTAATTGATTTATGTATGAAATGGATTAAAGTAAGTTGCACTTTAAAAAGCACTTCTTAAATTCAAAACGTTGTAGATTTTATCGAGAAATATGTTTGAAAACTAATGAACAACAAATCTTCTATTCGGGAAATCAAAATAAAATATGAAATTTTAAACTAGAAATTAAGAAACTTGAACGCAAAATATTACCAGTGAATGATAAAACATCCAAAAATCTATTATGGAGAAGATAAAACTGTTGTTTTGAATTCAAGGTGGTGCAACAAAAAAAGCACCAGAAGACTTAATGAAGCTGAATAATTTAGAGTGTGTAACCTTAACTTTGTTTCTAACAACGGGGCAAAAAAGGCCTTTAGCGTTCACTTGTAACTACATGACAGTTTTTGCGTTATTAAATCATTTCAATTTATTTTAAAACTGTTACTCAATTAAACAAAAATTAACAAAGTTTTTTGCAATATTATTGTTGTATTCATAAAATTTATTCAACAGTGCACAAATTTCAAATTCTGCTCCAGGAAACGTGTAACGGACTTAATACTGTGCGTTTTGCTCTTCTATACTGTATATGTATTTACAGTGTTTTTCCTTAAAAGTCATTTTTCAGTATTTGAAACATGGGGCAATTTTTAATATATATATATATATATATATATATATATATATATATATATATATATATATATATATATATATATATATATATATATATGTATGTATATTTGTATGTTAGCTTCAACGAAGTTTGATTGGAGGATCATTCTGAAAAAAGTAACTTGATATAAAACAATTTAAATATAAAACTTACAACAGGAAAATATTTAGCTAATAACACAAAGGACATAATTACTATTGGATACAATATCTCATACAAGGTCATCATCATTTCCTCATTGATGAATCGATTTTGCAAACATTATCTGAAATAGAAAACAAAGGTCCATTGGGACGTTATTCACAACTAGATAGTTTACAAAAAAAGCTATTGAAAACCAGTTTAGTTGACATAAGATTAATGTCTTTCCTTTATTCAGTTTATAAAAACTTAAAAAGCTAAATTCTTTCTGTGTTTAGTTTCTGTAGAATAACTTAAATTCCCCAACCTAAAAACTTCCACATCATACATTGTTTAATTGTAGTAAGACGTATCGGATAGAACCTCTTTTCAAAAAAAACATTTGGCTAAATATAGCACATTTTTGCATTTTTTGAAACAAAATTCCCCTCAAAAAGTCTTGAAAAACTCTTTGATCTGTAAAATAGATATACACTTTCTTTCAATAACTGATGTGAGCGTTATCGTAAAAAGATATTTTGGTTACTTTTCTCCTTTTTTTATAAAACCAGGACGATATTACCTGTCATAATTAGTTTATTTGTGCGAATTTTGATATATCAACTTAAGGCTTTCCTCGCTATGTTTGATTTAATTTGGCAGCAAATGTGTTTTGTGTAACTAGGAATTAAATTGTGCACTCAATTTACAGTCCTCTACACCCCTCTTCAAATGAATAACCCATTTTCATGAAATCGTTTTATTAGAGTCGCATATTCGGTTTTATATCGTATTTATGCCTACTAATCAATAAAAACACAAAAAATAAACATCAAAGTCGAAAATAAAATAAAAAGTTTTTTTTATGAATTCTTACAAAAAAAACATGTTTGTTTTTACTCCAATTTTGGACGTTATCATTGGAAATATTCATGTCATAACATTTCACGACGTAACCGCAAGTGCAAATAACACGTGGCGAACAATACATTTTGATACAGAACACATGGTTCGCAGAAAGAATACGCTTAATAGGGAAACAAGGGAAATTTTTAAAAAAGATTGAAATGTTTAAAAATTAAATGTTCATTTATTTAAATAATTTACTAATTAGAGTAGTTTCAGTTTGCTCTTAAAACGGAACTCAGTTGTTTGGACAAAATTATTTTAAAAGAGTAACATCAAATTAGAAAACTTGATGTTAGACACGAGGTTTTGGTCGTACTTATATCAATAATAAAATATTACATGATATTAAGATAATCACAAGTTATATCTGTCTTATGATCATTATGTCATATATGTTTTAAAAACCTTTTGAAAGTAAATTCAAAAACGTATTTTATGAAAGAACTAGTTATTTTAACAACGGTGCCATTTTTGAAAGTAAATTCCAAAAAGTATTTTATGAAAGAACTAGTTATTTTAACAACGGTGCCATTTTTGAAAGTAAATTCCAAAAAGTATTTTATGAAAGAACTAGTTATTTTAACAACGGTGCCATTTTTCGCTCACCCGAGCTGAAAGCTTAAATGATCTACAATAAAACCTCGATGGCTCGAACGTCGTTACCTCAAATACCCCGGATATCTCGAAGTCACCTGTTGGTCCCGACCAATTTCCTATGTTATCCTACATAAATAAACCTCGATGGTTCGAACGTCGTTACCTCAAATACCCCGGATATCTCGAAGTCACCTGTTGGTCCCGACCAATTTCCTATGTTATCCTACATAAATAAACCTCGATGGTTCGAACGTCGTTACCTCAAATACCCCGGATATCTCGAAGTCACCTGTTGGTCCCGACCAATTTCCTATATTATCCATCATAAATAAACCTCGATGGTTCGAACTTCGGTAACTCGAATACCCCCCAACAATAAATATTTTCCAAAAGTATAAAATTATTGAAAATTCAACTTCTCTCACTCGAATACAATTTTTGTCAGAACGACATGTGGTCCGCGCCATAGTAAACAAAACACAAGCTGAAGCCGTACTACAGATTTCATGAAAAGGAATACAATGGCACAAAACAATTAGTCTAGACAGTTAACTAAATTTAATTAACTAATTAATTATTAATTAACCTAATGGGAGAGTATCGATTTCCTCAGTTCTTTAATCGTTTAATCCGATTACAACACGCGGGAGTTTTTGATCGGTATTTTTAAAACACCTCAGTCGCTCGTGCCTGATGATTGTACAACAGAATTCTGTAATTTACATGTCCTTGTCCACCTCCACAGTCCTACGTACAAGCCTTAAAAATATGCTCAATCTGAGCAAGGGTCTTATGTCATTACAATTACTTTGTCACCTCCTTTAACACTGGTATTGGTCATTTGTAAATAGATGAACACCACAAATATTTAAATCCTATTTCAAGTCTCATTTACCTTGGATGACCATTAAACATCAATAGATGTCCTGTCAATTCTTTAAATTATCTGTTTTAAAAAGTAATTCAAAATTTGAAATTAAAGTTGAAATTACATTTCCTCAGGTAAAATTTAGATTTTCACTGGTCATTTAATTGATGGGTTGGACAAGTCAATATTTATTTTTCTGATTAATGACATAACAGTAAGAAGGTGAATTTTCAGCGATTTATGGCTTATCCGTAAGACTGTCTAGTAGTTTGAGTGAAATAAATAAAGTAAATGTATCGTTATTTCCTGTGAAATGTGCTTTGTATTGTTTTCTTTATATTTGTCCTTGTTAAGTATTACATATATAATTAGAATAAAGTGCCATACTAGTATTCTAGCCCGGCAGATTGCAGGTCAACATTTACAGTCCTACGTACAAACCTTAAAAATCTGCTCAATCTGAGCAAGGGTCTTATGTCATTACGATCACTTTGTCACCTCCTTTAAAACTTAAAAGACACAATAGTATTGGCCATTTGCAAATAGATGAAAACCACAAATGTTTAAATCCTATTTCAAGTCTCATTTACCTTGGATGACCATTCAACATCAATAGATGTCCTGTCAATTCTTTAAATTATCTGTTTTAAAAAGTAATTCAAAATTTGAAATTAAAGTTGAAATTACATTTCCTCAGGTAAAATTTAGATTTTCACTGGTCATTTAATTGATTGGTTGGACAAGTCAATATTTATTTTTCTGATTAATGACATAACAGTAAGAAGGTGAATTTTTAGCGATTTATGGCTCATCCGTAGGATTGTCCAGTAGTTTGAGTGAAATAAATAAAGTTAATGTATTATCGTTATTTCCTGTGAAATGTGCTTGTATTGTTTTCTTTACATTTGGCCTTGTTAAGTATTACATATATAATTAGAATAGAGTAAATTTATTTTGTATTGAAATTAGAATAAAGTGCTATACTAGTATTCTAGCCCCGTAGCCATATAACATCATAACATCATATGGCAGATTTCAGTCAACATTTAAGTTGAAATGAATTTTGTACGTGTATTTTCAATGGGAACATTTTATTCTCTTTGAATGGTTTTAATATTCGTGATGAATAATAGAATTTTAATTCGAACATTTCATTATTTAACCTTTTAGTTTATTTACATATATAACAAATTTAAAGATTCTTTGACCGTCCAGAAACATGGGAACCGTTAGCATGACATTAATAGAATCCACAATATTAAATTATTTCCATCCCAAAATGTGAAAGGAACTGCTCGCTTGCTAGTATTTCAGCAAGCCTGAAGCACAACAACTGTACAACGACTCTTTAGTGGCGAAAATCCACAATTCAGTTGAAATAAAAAAGGGTGATGGGAATCCCCAGTCAAAGTTGAATTGTTGTATGGTTCAATATATTTTTTCTATACATGGAGGTCAACTATTTAAATATTGTTTGTGTATATGTGTTAAGCTCTAGTGAACACATTGACACTATGACTAAAACCGATTAAAAACGACAAAAAGAACTATTTTAGCCACTGAAAATGTTTAAACATCAATGTAGTTTTCAATACAAAATGCCGTAAAAGTGTTAACACAAACAAAATGAAAATCCCCAAAAACCAAAAAAAACAAAAACCAAAAAAAAAAAAAAACAAAAAAAACAAAAAAAAAAACAAAACAAAAAAATTATAAAATTTATTTTTAGAGACGATTTGTGTCTTTTTGGTAAGTTATGCTATGTTTTATAATTCTAATCACTAATAATTCAAATTAATTATAAGCATTGAGTTTGATTTCATTCGGATTACTGAGAACTAGCAAAGCACACTGCGTTTTTAAGTGTGTGTGTGTGTGTGTGTGTGTGTGTGTGTGTTATAGAAAGTATAGTATATCATGTACAAATACAAAATAATTTACCTTTTTATATACGGACTTTGTGCAAGTCTGATAAAATTTGTACATTTCAGCAAATTTTTTAACGTCAATATTTTGAGGTCAATGAAATATAAATACGTACCATTAGCAGATCTTGTTTATAAAACCAAACTGTCGAACTATCTGTTACTTACAAAGCCTTCTAATGACTTGTTATAGACATCCTGACCAACAGAACTCTATTAATATCATCATAAGCGTTAGTATGACATTAATAAAAATCCACAATATTAAATTATTTCCATCCCAAAATGTAAAAGGAACTGTTCCTTGTTAGTGTTTCAGCAAGTCTAAAGCATAACGGTGATGGAAATCCCCGATCATAGCTAAATTTACGCATAAGGTATGACTCAATATCTTTTTCAATCACTATTTAAATGCTGTATATGTGTTAAGCTCCAGTAAACACATTGACATTTTGACTAAAATCTACTTAAAAATCTATTTTTAGCTACTGGAAATTTTCAAATAACACTATAGTTATGTAGTTTTCAATACAAAATGACATAGGAGTGTTTACAAAAAACGTAAGGAAAACCCCAAAAACCAAAAATTATAAAATTTATTTTTAGAGATAATGTGTGTCTTTTTTGGTAAGATATGTTTTATAATCATAGTCGTGTCAACAGCGTGCTCTCGTGTAAAACTGCTGTAACAGTGAGACCATTAGAAGGCGGAAGAAGAATTATCCTATTATTTTGTAAGACTGGCGTTCAGGTTACGTTCTGGTTACGTTCAGGTTACATTCTGGTTACCTTCAGGTTACGTTCTGGTTACGTTCAGGTTACTTTCAGGTTACATTCTGGTTACCTTCAGGTTACGTTCTGGTTACGTTTAGGTTACGTTCCGGATACGTTCTGGTTACTCTAAATTTGAAAGAAAAGTTAAATATGTTTTACTCGACATTAAGATCTTTATGCAGAACCCCTCATATGTAGAGATAATTACACAATTTCGTGTGGATTATGTGTGGTAGTTTGGAAGAACATTATCGTTATATTCTATAAAATCGGATTCGTCGCTACCGATCAAAATTCGGTGTGTGTGTGTGTGTGTGTGTGTGTGTGTGTGTGTGTGTGTGTGTGTGTGTGTGTTGGGGGTGCGAAATAATACACCCAAGTTTGCGTTCTACGTCACTGCACGCGCTAAGTACTGCAGGTGAATGTATAAAATAAAGTCAAAGTATGTAATTGTCAAACCTCATGGGGTATTTTACAGAAATGATTAAATATAAAAAGAAATAAATCTAAATACCTGTACATCACGTTTTTATCTTTTTTAATCTAACTTACCAGGTAGATATTCCCATAAACACGCTGATTAACCGAGTCCCTTTTAATAGGCTACATATCTAAAGACTGAACAGAACGTGTAACTATTCCAATATTTCTTACCATTTGGTGCATGGAAGCGGAACTTTCCCAATGGGTTTTTTGCCATCTGTCAATTTTTCATTAACAAAAAAAAATGATCGTAAAAAGGTGAAGCTGAAACGAAGAAGGGGGGGGGGGAGTTAAGAAAACTTTGTTTGACTGAAGTTGAGAAAGACAAGTTAAATATTACGTGCAGATTTCAGTAACTTTTGCTTCCGTCAAACATCACTTTTTTATTTTCTTATAAATAATACATTCAAGAAAGGATATTTGGCAATGTATTGAATAATAATTCATATAAGAAACTTTATAGAAACTTAAATGACATGCCTTGATTTGTCTAGTAAACTTCCAATCATCATCATCATCGTCGTCGTCGTCATCATCATCATCGAGATCCAATATAACCAATATAAGGTAGGCAACAATATGTTCAGTGAGGAGTAGGCACATGTCACCGCTGCATTAATTTGTATCGAGGGCGACAATTTGTAGAATTAGTTGGAACATAATGTCACCGGTTGTAATATGTGCAGCAGCGATAATGTGTACCGCGAAATACATCTCTTATTGATTTTACTTGTATGTTTCAAAGCCTGCATTACACTATCTACAGAATTGTTGCCATTTTTTTTTTTTTTATTTCACTCGTTTAAAGCTCAACTGGCTATAACCAACTGAGTTTATGACATGACAAAGCCTCCCTGCGTCCGCGCGTACTTCTTCTTCTCCGAAACTACTTGACCATATGAAACCAAATTAATTTGTGTGGAAGGTCTTTAGGAGAAGTAGATTAAAATTTGTGATTTCCGGCCAGGTCCTAAATCCAAGATGGCCGTCTTTACTGTCACAATAGATGAACCACAAAATGGCCATTACATATTAATTTCTTGATTAATTTGGTTCAATTTTTGTAAGTACAAAGTAGAACATAGGCCATTCAATATATATATAATTACTTTTTCATTGACATGCTGTAAGTGCAATATGAAAATAAAATAGCAGCTAAATATAGTCGATTCGTTGAAAACTTATTCTCTGAAACCACTATGACCAAAATTTAACTAGATTGATGTGGAAGGTTTCTACGTTTAGTTGATTCAAGTTTGTGATTTTCGCCCAGATCTTAAATCTAAGATGGCCACCCTTATAGCAGAAAAATATTCATTAGTCCTTGGTTAAAAGTCGGTGTGGAAATGTCTACACTTTTACAATAACAAAACTGAAATCACTTACGGCATAACCATGTTTCATATCTAGCAATGTATTTATCTGCCAGGTGAGCAGCACAGGCCTTTTTGGTCCTCTTTTTATCACATTAGATTCACTTTGATAAAACTGGATATAAAGACCCTGTATTTTTGAATTTTCCACGAGTTGCTGTTTTAAAACTCACACTTTTGTTTACAGAATTATTGGTTTTTCTCCACCTCGCTTATCTTTGCATCGGTACTGTAGTGATTTTATACAGTGACAAGTAGAATACATGTACATGTCCATTTGGGATGGAGGAGGCCGGGGGTGGGGGGTTACCACTTGTCACGGATGTTCTGTTTATTAGACTCTGTTCTAGTTGTCCAAAGTTCCTTAAAAGCAACACGTTTATAGGCAATACTTCGTTTTTATTTACTGTAAATGTAAATTTTTTCGCGGTGTACTTATTTTTGCTTATTTCGCGGTCGAAGAATTTCCGCGAAAATTTGTACCACGCGAACAATAATACATTAAAGTACATAGTCAACACTATTAACAAACTTATTGAATTCAGAATTATTCTGAATCAAGAAGATTTTGATTAGCATTTCTTGGGTTGTGGAAATTTTAGGATGAAGTCATTTCTTCAACATTTTCACAACTTGATAGCTGACCGTTTACTAAATAAACCTGGTATGTGCTTTTTTAAAATCATTTCTGAGTATTACGTACTTGTTAATCAATTCAATCAATTCATAGAACCGTTCACTAGTAAGTAAAACACTATGTACCAGAATCTATAGTCTATTTCATTATTGTAAGTATGTCGATGTGTTACAGTCCGTTTCATAATCCTTGATGTTATAATCTGTTTCATAAATCCCCGAATATTACACCCCACGAAAAGGTCGGAAATTTAAAAACCGCGAAAAATTGACCCCGTGAAATTAATTTATTAATTTATTTATTTATTTATTTATTTATTTATTTGTAGCATAATTCTTTTTAGAATTTCTATTCAAAGGTAAATGCATGCAATTGATATTATCAAACAGAATTAATATAAGTCAAAAACGCTTTGTCCATAATTTAATTTTTTTTTAAATTTTACCGAACCATTTGGTAAAATAATTTAACTAACAAAGCTTTATGCATTCGTGTCCTGATCAGTTAGATCCGCTAAAGTCAAAACTCTTTTAAATGTCGCTGGTTAGATTAGGAAAAATATTTTTTTTACCTGAATAAAATAGAAAAAATCTAAATCTAAACTAATTTTTATATATTTTCGTGCAAAACCAAATAAACATGGGAATTTTGGAAATTGAAATCTCCTATTAATTTATAAATTTCAATTGTATAGTTTTACGTGTGATATTATTTATGACATGTTCCCTAATAAACATTTTTTATTGGTCGTTTCCTGATAAAAACTATTTAGGTCTTCCCGTCGGAGAAATGTATGTCATCGTTTATCAATGCAATAATCCTGACGCGGCTCACTCGCCATATTGCTGCGCACAATTGACAACAACAGATAATCGACTCCGCTTCACTTCACCGCCAGTCTTTACCTTATGCACCGACATGTAGCTAGGAACGATGCAGTTCAGTGCACAAAATGGCTGTTCTATTGAGCAGGGAAAGACGGCATTGACGTGTCAATTTATACAGTTTAGACGGGTACACTTGATTCTTTAATTAAAAATGAAAACTGAATCCACCAAAAGGTGGAATATTTTTAATTATTCCAAAACTTAATCATGTGGCATTAATAACTATTGAATGAAATCGATGACAATTAACAACCGGTATATCAACGCTGTTAGTAGATCTACCTGGTGATAATTGAATTTAATATGAGGTATGTTATTTTTTATTTTCGGTACCATTTTTATGATTTAGAAATAAATATATTTTTATGTTGGGTTTTAAATAAAATTGTTAACTATTTATATATAAACTCAGTAGTAAGAAAACTTTTATTATATCTTTTGATTGATGAAATGTTTTGAGCCGCACCACGTACCCGTAAATGGCTGCCCTCGACAATGTATACTTGCATGATGGTGCATGTATATAATTGTATTGTGTCAAAGTTCCTATATATTACTGTACCCAACGATACCGATGCACTGAGGAGTCGACTGGATTGATTTATCTATCTATCTATCTATCTATCAATCTATCTATCTATCTATCTATCTATCTATCTATCTATTTATTTATTTATTTATTTATTTATTTATTTATTTATTTATTGTGTTTCCATGATTCTATATTTAATGTTTAATCAGTACAGCAGTACTAAGGCTGATGATACAGTATACTTTATATGGGTTGTTGTTTAATAGACAGTTTTATTATTATTATTATTATTATTATCATCATCATCATTATTATTATTATTATCATCATCATCATCAACATTATTATTACTATTATTATTATTTTTATTATTATTATTATTATTATTATTATTATTATTATTATTATTATTATTATTATTATTATTATTAATGTTGATGTTGTTGTTGTTAGATTAAAAATATAATCTATCTAAATTCAAGATATCTTGGACATCGTATCTTCAAACAGTGAGCTGATAAAAACAGTACAGATTTTTTCTAACCAGTAAACAAGACACCCTTACAGTAAAAGCTATAATCTCCTCTCCCCACTCTATATAATTGAAACATGCCATGATATTACAAAGAACAATGTTGTACTAGAAAATATAATTGTTTAATCAAATTGAACAAAATCATCATAAGATAAATGATAAAAGGTTGACTTAAAAACATAAGTAAGGGCTACAGTTGAATAGATTAAAAGTTCATTTGTTGTAGCCAATTCAAAGTTCATTTGTTAATGTAAGACTGTTGTAGCCAATTCAAAGTTCATTTGTTAATGTAAGGCTGTTGTAGCCAATTCAAAGTTCTTTTGTTAATGTAAGACTCTTATAGCCAATTCAAAGTTCATTTGTTAATGAAAGGCTGTTGTAGCCAACTCTAAGTTCATTTGTTAATGTAAGACTGTTGTAGCCAATTCAAAGTTCATTTGTTAATGTAGAGCTGTTTTAGCCAATTCAAGGTTATTTTGTTAATGTAAGACTGTTGTAGCAAATTCAAAGTTTATTTGTTAATGTAGGACTGTTGTAGCCAATTCACAGTTCATTTGTTAATGCAGGGCTGTTGTAGCCAATTCAAAGTTCATTTGTAAATGTAGCACTGTTGTAGCCAATTCAAAGTTCATTTGTTAATGTAGGACTGTTGTAGCGAATTCAAAGTTCATTTGTAAATGTACGACTGTTGTAGCGAATTCAAAGTTCATTTACTAATGTAAGACTGTTGTAGCCAATTCAAAGTCCATTTGTAAATGTAGGACTGTTGTAGCGAATTCAAAGTTCATTTATAAATGTACGACTGTTGTAGCGAATTCAAAGTTCATTTGCTAATGAAGGACTGTTGTAGCCAATTCAAAGTTCATTTGTTAATGTAGGACTGTTGTAGCCAATTCAAAGTTCATTTGTAAATGTAGGACTGTTGTAGCCAATTCAAGGTTCATTTGTTAATGTAGGACTGTTGTAGCCAATTCAAAGTTCATTTGTAAATGTAGAGCTGTTGTAGCCAATTCAAAGTTCATTTTGTTAATGTAAGACTGTCGTAGGCAATTCACAGTTCATTTGTTAATGTAGGACTGTTGTAGCCAATTCAAAGTTCATTTGTAAATGTAGGACTGTTGTAGCCAATTCAAAGTTCATTTGTTAATGTAGGACTGTTGTAGCCAATTCAAAGTTCATTTGTAAATGTAGAGCTGTTGTAGCCAATTCAAAGTTCATTTTGTTAATGTAAGACTGTTGTAGCCAATTCAAAGTTCATTTGTTAATGTAGGACTGTCGTAGGCAATTCACAGTTCATTTGTTAATGTAGGACTGTTGTAGCCAATTCAAAGTTCATTTGTAAATGTAGGACTGTTGTAGCCAATTCAAAGTTCATTTGTAAATGTAGAGCTGTTGTAGCCAATTCAAAGTTCATTTTGTTAATGTAAGACTGTTGTAGCCAATTCAAAGTTCATTTGTTAATGTAGGACTGTCGTAGGCAATTCACAGTTCATTTGTTAATGTAGGACTGTTGTAGCCAATTCAAAGTTCATTTGTAAATGTAGGACTGTTGTAGCCAATTCAAAGTTCATTTGTTAATGTAGGACTATTGTAGCCAATTCAAAGTTCATTTGTAAATGTAGGACTGTTGTAGCCATTTCAAATTTCATTTGTTATTGAAAAATTTTGTCGACAATAAATCACTTTGTTCAATTTTATACTTGATTTATACAGAATTTATCTACTTAAGGTTATTATAATAATAATAATAATAATAATAATAATAGTAGTAGTAGTAGTAGTAGTAGTAGTAGTAGTAGTAGTAGTAGTAGTAGTAGAAATAATAATAATAATAATAATAATAATAATAATAATAATAATAATAATAATATCAAATGATGCATTTTCTACATAAGTACATAACACCTAAGGATGGTTAAATTCCCTTATTAGTACATGACAACTGGGGATGATTAAAGTCCCTCTACTAATACATGAGAATGGAGGGTGGTTTAAGTCCCTCTACCAGAACATGACAACTGAGATGGTTAATGTCCCTCTACTAGTACATGACAGCTGAGGGTGGTGAAGATCCCTCTAGTAGTACATGACAACTGAGGATGGTTAAAATCCTTCTAAAAGGACATTACAAATGGGTGTGGTTAAGGTCCCTCCATTAGTACATGACAACTGTGGATGGTTAAGGTCCCTCTATTAGTACATGACAACTGAGGATGGTTGAGGTCCCTCCATTAGTTATTGACAACTGAGGATGGTTAAAGTCCCTCTATTAGAACATGAAAACTGAGGATGGTTAAATGTCCCTCCATTAGGGCATTACAAATGGGTATGGTTAAGGTCCCTCCATTAGTTCTTGACAAGTTAGGATGGTTAAGGTCCCT
The DNA here is from genome assembly GCA_029721355.1 of Tegillarca granosa. NCBI lineage: Eukaryota > Metazoa > Mollusca > Bivalvia > Arcoida > Arcidae > Tegillarca > Tegillarca granosa. The sequence goes on along the minus strand of JARBDR010000376.1, from coordinate 1,519,038 downwards.
CCATTATTTCTTGACAACTGGGGATGGTTAAGGTCCCTCTATTAGTACATTTCAACTGAAGATGGTTAAGGTCCCTCCATTAGGGCATTACAAATGGGTATGGCTAAGGTCCCTCCATTAGGGCATAACAAATGGGTATGGTTTACGTCCCTCCATTAGTTCTTGACAACTGAGGAAGGTTAAGGTCCGTCTATTAGGACATTACAACTGGGGATGGTTAAAGTCCCTCTATAAGACATAACAATCGTAGATGGTTAAGGTCCCTCTATTAGCACATGACAACTGAGGATGGTATAAGTCCCTCTATTAGTACATGAGAACTCAGGATGGTTAAGGTCCCTCCATTAGTACATGAGGACTGAGGATGGTTAAAGTCCCAATAAGAACATTACATCTGTGGATGGTAAAAGTCCCTCTATTATAACATGACAACTGAGGATGGTTAAGGTCCCTCCATTAGGGCATTACTAATGGGTATGGTTAAGCTCCCTCCATTAGGGCATTACAAATGGGTATGGTTAAGGTCCCTCCATTAGTTCTTGACAACTGAGGATGGTTAAGGTCCCTCTATAAGTTCTTGACAACCGAGGATGGTTAAAGTCCCTCTACTAGTACATTGCAACTGGGGATGGTTAAGGTCCTAAGGTCCTTTCATTATTAAATGACAAATGGGCATGGTTTAGGTCCCTCTATTAGTTCTTGACAGCTGAGGATTGTTAAGGTCCCTCTATAAGTTCTTGACAACCAAGGATGGTTAAAGTCCCTATACTAGTACATTGCAACTGGGGATGGTTAAGGTCCTAAGGTCCTTTCATTAGTAAATGACAACTGGGGATGGTTTAGGTCCCTCTATTTGTTATTGACAAATGAGGATGGCTAAAGTCCTTCTATAAGACATTACAACTGGGGTTGGTTAAAGTCTCTTCATTATTACATGACAACTGTGGATGGTTTATGTCCATCTATTAGTACATGACAACTGAGGATGGTTAAAGTCCCTCTACTAGTACATGACAACTGTGGATGGTTTATGTCCATCTATTAGTACATGACAACTGAGGATGGTTAAAGTCCCTCTTTTAGTACATGATAACTGAGGATGGTTAAGGTCCCTCGATTAGTACATGAGAACTGAGGTCCCTCCATTAGTTCTTGACAACTGAGGATGGTTAAACCCTCTATAAGACATTACAACTGGGGATGGTTAAGGTCCTAAGGTCCTTTCATTAGTAAATGAGAACTGGGGATGGTTTAGGTCCCTCTATTTGTTCTTGACAACTGAGGATGGCTAAAGTCCTTCTATAAGACATTACAATTGTGGATGGTTAAAGTCCTTCTATAAGACATTACAACTGTGGATGGTTAAGGACCCTCCATTATTACATAAAAACTGAGGATGGTTTATGTCCCTCCATTAGTTCTTGACAACTGAGGATGGTTAAAATCCCTCTATAAGTCTCTTCATTAATACATGAGAACTGTGGATGGTAAAGGTCCCTCTATTAGTACATGACATCTGAGGATGGTTAAGGTCCCTCTATTAGTACATGAGAACTGAGGATGGTCAAGGTCCCTCCATTAGGGCATTACAAATGGGTATGGTTAAGGTCCCTCCATTAGGGCATTACAAATGGGGATGGTTAAGGTCCCTCCATTAGTTCTTGACAAATGTGGATGGTTAAGGTCCCTCTATTAGTAGATAAGAAAAGAGGATGGTTAAGGTCCCTCCATTAGGGCATAACAAATGGGTATTTTTAAGGTCCCTCCATTAGGACATTACAAATGGGTATGGTTAAGGTCCCTCCATAAGTTCTTGACAACTGAGGATGGTTAAAGTCCCTCTATTAGGACATTGCAACTGGGGATGGTTAAGGTCCTAAGGTCCCTTCATTAGTAAATGACGTCTAGGGATGGTTTAGGTCCCTTCATTAGTTCTTGACAACTGAGGGTGGTTAAAGTCTCTCTATTAGTACATGACAACTGTGGATGGTTAAGGTCCCTCTACTAGTTCATGACAACTGGGGATGGTTAAGGTCCCTTCATTAGGACATGGCAACTGGGGATGGGTAAGGTCCTCTTTTAGTACATGACAATTGAGGATGGTTAAGGTCCCTCCATTTGTACATGACAACTGAGGATTGTTAAGGTCCCTCCATTAGTTCTTGACAACTGAGGATGGTTAAAGTCCTTCTATTATGACATGACAACTGAAAATGGTTAGGGTTCCTCTATTTGGTCATTACAAATGGGTATGGTTAAGGACCCTCCATTAAAACATGACAACTGGGGATGGTTAAAGTCTCTCCATTAGTACATGACAACTGTGGATGGTTTAGGTCCCTCCATTAGTTCTTGACGTCTGAGGATGGTTAAAGTCCCTCTATAAGACATTGCAACTGTGGATGGTTAAAGTCCCTCCATTATTACATGACAACTGAGGATGGTTAAGGTCCCTCCATTAGTACATGACAACTGAGGATGGTTAAAGTCAATCTACTAGTACTTGACAACTGAGGATGGTTAAAGTCCCTCTACTAGTACATGACAACTGAGGATGGTTAAAGTCCCTCTACTAGTACATGACAACTGAGGATGGTTAAAGTCCCTCTACTAGTACATGACAACTGAGGATGTTTAAAGTCAATCTACTAGTACTTGACAACTGAGGATGGTTAAAGTCCCTCTACTAGTAATTGACAACTGAGGATGGTTAAAGTCCCTCTACTAGTACATGACAACTGAGGATGGTTAAAGTCCCTCTACTAGTACATGACAACTGAGGATGGTTAAAGTCAATCTACTAGTACTTGACAACTGAGGATGGTTAAAGTCCCTCTACTAGTACATGACAACTGAGGATGGTTAAAGTCCCTCTACTAGTACTTGACAACTAAGGATGGTTAAAGTCCCTCTACTAGTACTTGACAACTGAGGTCAATGATTAGAACACCGGCATAACAGTGTTCTTTGGTGACATGTTTCTTTCGTTAATAATAAAGATTGAGAAACAAATCGACACAAATTTAAATACATCTCGAGCATCAACAGGTACTACATGGCAAGTCGAGATGTCGGCCAGTTTATCAGATTTCAAGTCAAAATATTAATATCGACAAATAATTAGCAGATGGCAGATATATGCCAACATAGTATAGTGGTTTAAATTTGACCCATGACAGATATATGCCACCGTATTATAACTTTCATGTCCAGATAATTATAGCGAATGAAATGAACCTGATAGCAGATAGATTTATCTCACTCTAGAATATCCTTTAAGTCAAGATAATTATAGCGACAAAAATTACCCTCATGGCGGATGCCACAATAGTATTATGTTGTGTAATTTTATTTAAATCAATTTTTTTTGGATCTCCAACTATCCAACCTGTTTACATTCCCTGCTTTAAAAAAACGTTTATTTTCAAAAAAAAAAAAAAAAAAAAAAAAAAAAAAAAAAAAAAAAAAAAGCCTTATTTACCTTCAAGAGGAGGCCAACAATCTTTCATGGTTATATTGCTCATAAGATGCTTTAAATGTTTTTCTTCCTTTTCAGGAACTTAAGAATAGCAACAATAAAGGTCTTCATTCTCTGTGTAGTTATTACGTCGATAACTGTTTATTTAATCTATAGAAACGAAAACAATGTATATATAAACGAAGACGACGTAGAATCAGTGACACGCCATCAGGCAAATAATGAGAATGCAATAAAAACCAAGAGTACTACAAAAACTCCGAAAATTCCCGACGATATAAGAAAAATTCCGAGAGCTTCCGAATGTCCATCTGACAGGATTTCTGGAAATTATCAAATGGTTCCTATAAATTCTACAGAAAACCGTTCCAAACTGATCTTATTGTGGAACAAACCATTAGATTGGACAATTGAAAATACAATACAAGCAAAATGCCAGTATAAGAATTGTTATTTTACCAAGGATAAATGTGATATAACCCGAAGTGACGCCGTTATGTTTCATTCTCCATCTTTAAAACTTGAGCACGTTCTTAAAAAGATACCAGGTCAAGTCTTTGTATATTATAGTTATGAACCTCCATGTTACACTAGGGGAAGGCTCAAAGACAAAAAATGGCATAACTTTTTCAACTGGACCTTTCATTATCGAAGAGACTCTGATAATATGCAACCATATGTAACATTTACAAAACGGTCCCCCAAGGACATACAGGAAGTAAATATAGACGAATTAGTCCGTTCTAAAAATAAAACTATTGCTTGGTTCGTTAGTCATTGTCAAACGGAATCAAAACGTGAAAAATACATTGATATTTTGCAAAGATATTTTAAAGTTGACATTTACGGTAAATGTGGACCACTTAAATGCAATTCAATGGCGAATCGCTGGAAAAATGGCTTTAAATGTCTCGATGTTTTAGATAAATATAAATTTTATTTAGGGTTTGAAAACTCCATTTGTAGGGATTATGTAACAGAAAAACAACTATTTACAGCATATAAGAAAAATAATATAATACCGATCACAAGGGGTGCATATAACTCGTATTTATACAAACCCCCAGGGACATACATAGATACACACGATTTTGAAACAATAACAGATTTATCTAAATTTTTAAAAGAGGTTGCGTCAGATTCAAAGAAATATAAAAGTTATTTTAGAATAAGAAAGTATTATAAGGCGGAGGAACCTTGGCATTACAGTATTTGTGAACTATGTAAACGCCTGAATAACGTTGATCGGTATAAACGTCTTTACAATGATTTGTATAAATGGGAACATGAGATTGATGGCCGACCGGTCTGTGATGAAAATCCAAAAGACTTCTCATACATAAAGGACGAAGATGGTTTTATTGAAGCTACCTACGATTTGTATGCTTAATCCACGATGTTAACTTCACATTATACATTGAGCGCCACCAATTGGCAAAATCAGAGGAACTCGTTACACAATAATTCATTACGCCACACTGTCAAATGTGGATTTGCGGCATATTTTGATAAATAATATTTTTATAAAAAATATAATTGTTGTTACTGTCATATACCGTTTTTACCACATACAATTTAGAACAAATCATATAGACTATTTCTAAAATGCTAAATAACATCAAAGAAGCTATAATGGCGTAAATAATGTAGGAGACCTTTAATATAAACATGTTTAGGAGATTTCTCCCTGGATTAAGTTAATTTTAGGAAATTTGATAGTTTGTCTATCAGTCTATCAAGCTTAAAATATGAATTAGCATTTACATGAAACATACTAAATAAATAAGACAGGGGACGTTATTTCGCCGAAAATGTGGAACGGAGTCAATCAGTTTATATCAGCATTTTTATTACGTGAGGTTCATACAAAAGACTTATGCTTACAGATTCTTGAAAGTTTCGAAAAAGATCATCAGTGAGATTCTTAAAAGCTTCGAAAAAAAGCAATCAGTGAGATTCTTAAAGGCTTTGAAAAAGGCCATCAGTGAGATTCTTAAAGACTTCGAAAAAGGCGATCAGTGAGATTTTTAAAGGCTTCGAAAAAGGCCATCACTGCGCCTGTCTCTGCCTAGGTTCAATTCCTACTCGGGCATTTCCCGATATATTTCAGCTCGCTTGTCAAAAAGTCAGTAATTTTCTCGGGGCACGCCGGTTTTCTCCACAATTCCAGAACTGACAGCCTCGATATATGTGAAAGAATCTTGACTGGGGTGTAAATCACCATTAATTTAATCCAATCATATCCATATTCCCAATACGTTTAAGGCTTTCTTTTTCTTGAACATTTTTTATTTCATTAGATTTGAAGTTTTTTAACATTTTACACGGATTTTTAAACTCTCAACAATTTGTTTATTTATTGTGTACGACCTATATTGAAAATTTATCTTCAATTTTCCGCAAATATGCCTTCTCTAATATGTAAGCGCTAGGCCTTTTATTCTTAAATCTGAAGACATTCGGTCTCTAAACGCATCTTAGACAGCTTTGAATATTTTTTTTCAATCTGAATACCTTCTTTGTACCTATAGGGACGGCTTCGATAGAATAAATAGAACTTACAATCAGTTGTAGAAATAATATGACAAAATACAGACATGCATCTAACAATGAATAAAAAAATTATTTTTATACACTGTATATATAAGAATAAAATTTATGATTAATATTACATTATTTTAATTATTTATTTAAATGATTTACCATATTATAAATAAGTATAATGAACAAGACTATTGCAAAAATTTATTTGTTTGAAGATGTCCAATTCTAAACAAAATTCAGGCAATTTTTTTTTATTTTTTCAGAATTTTAATGAAATGGTACATTATTGCTATACAGAATTCGTTTTGCCTGTAAGTTAATGTCGTTTCTCGCGCATTGGACTAAAACCATAATTATCGTGCATTTATGCGTTTAATGATTTTCATTTTTCTTATATAAAACTATAGAACTTAAAAATTATAATATTTGAGTGATTTTTGAAGTTTAAATCTATACACAAAACATTGATATTTACCTACACTGTCATAACAAACTCAATAATTTTAAATCATTTAAAAGAGTATATGTGACATCAAATTTACAGGTATTTTGTGAAATATTTACTACCCCGTAGCGGGTACCGCTGCTTGTAGAGTAGAATTCCGAAAGTAGCCAGTGCTATGTGCTGTAAGAAAATGTACCTTGTGGTAAAGTTTTCAGCCGTAGTAATGTTTAAAATTTATTTGAAACTAAGGTTTGTTCCTTCATGCAAAGCGTTCCTTAGCAAGCATTGGATTCATATAGTTTAGGAACTTAGAACTCATTAAATTTTTTAATGTTGGATTATTTTTCGGCTTTTTCGGTTTCTTATGTCACTGATGGGCAATGAATTTCCGAAATGTGACCATTTGGCACAACAAAATTTAACAGGTATTTCTGTAAATATTTACAAATGTACCTTGTGTCAAACTTTCTTGCCGTCTTGATGTTTAATATTTGTTTAAAACTAAGTTTTTTTCCTCATGCAAAGCGTTCCTTGAATCTATTTCATATAGTTATGGAACATTCTTTAATTTTAAAAAAATTTTCTATTGACTTTTTCGGTCCCTCGTGTCATTGATGAAGAATTTATTTTCGAAATGTGCACATACTGACGCACATAAAAATTAAAAAGGTATTTTTGTTAAAGATGTATACGAAGATATTGATTTAAAACAATTTATATGTTGATTTATAAAATTTAAAAAAATGTCGACAATTTGGTTTATTGTCATATTAGCAGTTTTCGAGCTATTTGTGACGAGACAATTTTTCCTTATTAATCTAAAACAAATTCATATTACAAGTTCACAGACATTCTCCCTTCCTTCCTTCCTTATTATTATTATTATTATTATTATTATTATTATTTTTAAATTGACTATCAAGAGATTAACAAGATCGTGAAATATTCAAATCAACCTCAAACATACCGGGCCATAGTCACAATCCCAAAAGTAAAATAAAAACAATAAAAACTGGCAAATTAAGTTAAATGTGTGGACTTCAAACATTTCACCAGGTAAAGTGAGGCCAAGTGCTTCGGGAGGATAAACATCTTTTTAGCTAGCTACACCCACGTGTGAAATAAGAATTAATTATCAAAAATAAAAATAAACGATTTAGTTTATGAACGTTGAGTATCTTTTATGTAAATATTTCAAATTACATGTAAAATTTTATGTGCCATATGAACACATGTCGAAACATAATCCAACATCGGTGACACTAGGGGCCGAAAACGTTAATAGGTTAAAAAAACATATGCCAAACATTTAAAAATTAATGGGTTCAAAATTCCAAAGACTTACCGCGTTGTTGTTGGTCCACAATAATACATAAAGAAAAAATATATAGAATCTATTATAAAGACTTGTTTTTTTTTATTACAAGATATTCCATATATTAATGTTCCAATGTTTAGAAGCACAAATCGAGTAGTTTTAAATTCATTCATTAAAACTTTATTGGAAAAAATTAACATGTAACTATTATTTACATTTACAATCTTTTAAATTGGAAAAACTTAAACATTTCACACACACACACACACACACACACACACACACACGTGTATATATATAGGCCAGGGTTCGAACCTTAAGGCGGATGTTTGCTCTACCAATGAGTCACAAAGGCGGTCCGTACCTAAGCAGATAATGCCTTAAGATTTTTGTTCATTTCAGTATAACAAAAAGCGGTGAAACGTCTTCTACTAGGCTTTTAATTATCAAAAAGTATCTGATAATATGCAACCAGAGGTAACATTTACAAAACGGTCTTCTTTAATAAACTTATAAAAACATGACGTAATATAGATAAATATGTCTAAATATGTGTAAAAAAACTATTGCCTAGTACGTAAATCATAGTCAAACCGAATGTATTTTGCAACGATATTTTTAAGTTGGCATTTATGATAAATGTTGACCACTTAAATGCAAATCAATTGCAGATCGCTGAAAAAATGGCTTTGAATGTCTCGATGTTTTAGATAAATACCAATTCTTAAAACTTCCATTATACCCGTGAGAAGAGCAGAGTTAAGTAATGATGATTTTCGTCCGTCAAGATTCTCTCACTTATATCGTGGCGATAATTTCTGCCATGTTGGAGGAAGTAACCAGAAAAAACAACGACTTTTGGCAAGCGAACTGACATTCAAAAGAGGGTTGAAGGAGTAACCTCTAAAATAAATTAGCTAAGAAAAAACTAAATGAAGAGACCTTTTGCCACAAATTCAGTATTTCTTACGTTTTGCAGAGATGCATCATAAAATAATAATGTTTTTATGAGGTCAATACCATGTACAAGTAGTCAGTTAAAAAGTTTATGGGCCCTACATCACTACATGTTCCTTGTGAGGCAATATTAACAATAAGCTTTACGTCCATATAACACAATTTTTGGGTCCATTTCAAACGGTTCACTTATATTGATATTGACGAAATCTTCGAGACAATTCCATAGATCGACTACTAGTCTACACTCACAAAAAAGATGAAAAATAGTTTCGGGTTCTCTCTTACAAAAAGAGCATTTATCATTTGTTTGTATACCGATTTTCTTCAAAAATGAATTAACTCCCAATATTTTTTTGTTAATTCTATATTGAAACCATTGGAGAGATGTATTACGTGTTATGTAAAAAGGGAGGTAATAAATATTTCTTATTTCTTTTGATTCTAAGTTGCATGTATTCGCCCATTTGCTTTCACTTATTGTATTTCTATTGTCAGTTAAGGATACATACATATCTTTTGCACCTTTTTGGGATTTTAAAATTGTCTTTAACTGAAATGGTATAAATGGGGCTGGTTGGAAATCTAATGATTTAAGTATTTTAAGTTCTGATAAAGCATCTTTGATAGATTCTAAAACACTATTATATTCCAGAAAGTTGGTTTTTACATCATATATTCTTATAAATTCCTCATATGAATAGAATATTAAATTTGTTTTTAGTAGGTCTGCAACAAAAAATACTTTTTTTACAATCCACCTATCAAATTGATATGACTTGTTTCCTATTTTAAAAAACGGATTATTCCAAATACAGCTTGTGAAAATATCCGACCATGTTTTTGGTTTTTCTTTTTTATTTAATTCATTTAAACCATGAAATACATCTGTCCAAAATCGGTTTTTATAACTGTGGTTGTCCTTGTGATAGTCAGATCCCCCAAAAGCAATTTTATAAATATCATAATAACATTTCATTATATTTATGAATTTCGAGTTTCGTTTTAAGATTCGTCTTATCCAAGTTAATTTTAAAGCATTTATAAAGGCGTCCAGATCTATCATTTTTAAACCCCCATTCCAGTAACTTCGTATTATGGTATCTCTGGCTATTCTCTCACATTTTCCACCCCACAAAAAATTAAATAATATTGTTTTTAACTCTACAATAATTTTATCCGTCGGGTTTGGTAAAGTGATAAAAAGATAATTAAGTTTAGATATAATCAAACTCTTTGTAACTGTAATTTTGCCAATGAGTGTTAACGATCTCATTTCCCATGCTTTAAGAATATTTTTTATTTCACTTATTTTTTTGTTGTAATTAATTTTAACTATATCATCTAAAACTACACTAAAAAGTACTCCTAATAGAGTAAATTTATCGTCAATTGTATTTTTCAATCTATGGTTAAAGGTTTCGCCACGATACTTTCTGCTTCCGATCCAAATAGTTTTACATTTCGAAATATTTATAGAAAGACCGGAAATACTAGCAAAAAAATCAAGCGTTTTTATTGCTTCGTCATACGAATTTTTTGAACCGTCAAGGATAAAAGTAGTATCATCAGCAAACTGTGATATTTTATGTTCAACATCATTTATTTTTATTCCTTTTATTTCTATATTTTCTCTTATTAAAATCCCTAGTATTTCAGCACATAATAAAAATAAGTAGCTAGATATGGGGTCACCCTGTCTTACTCCTCTCTTGATTTTAAATGGAGCTGATAAAAAGTTATTCTGTACTACTGATGATTTGATGTTCGTATAAAAAACTTTAATCCATTGTTTTATTGATGGGCCGAAATTAAAAAAATCTAATACACCATGTAAAAATTTCCATGACACAGTATCGTAGGCTTTTTGAAAGTCAATTAAAAATAGCATGCCTGGTATGTGTTTTTGTTCAGTATGTTCCATAATATCATAAATAAGTCTAATATTTTCCCCTATATATCTTCCTTTTAGAAACCCGGTTTGGTCATCTGATATAAGCTTATCTAAAATTGTTTTGAATCGTTCGGCTATACATCCAGAAGCTAATTTGTATGTAACATTTAGTAAAGAGATAGGGCGCCAGTTTTGTAAAAATTCTCTTGATTTATCGCCCTTAGGAAGACAAGTAATAATTCCCAATTTTTGAGTAACAGACAATTCCCCAGAATGATAAGCTTCATTTACAGATCTGACAACAAAATTTCCGATGTCCTTCCAAAAAAATTTAAAGAATTCCGCAGTATAACCGTCTGAACCAGGGCTTTTGTTATTTTTCATTTTTTTCAAGACCTTTAAAACTTCATGATGTTGTATTTCACCTTCAATACTATTTTGTTCATTAAAATCCAATTTATTAATGTTAATATTATGAAGTAATTCTTTTAAGTTGTGTTCTTCGATTGGGACTTCAGTATATAATTTTTCATAAAATTGTTTAATTTCATTCAAAATCTTGAACTGTTCTGTTATTTCTTTATTGTCATTAGTAATTATTTTATTTATAGTTTTTGAAGTGAAATTTTTATTTTCCAAGTTACAAAAGTACTTTGATGGTTTCTCTCCTTCTTCAATAAATTGAATTTTTGACCTTACCATATTGCCTTTTAATTTTGTTTTTCTTATTAATTCAAGTTCATTTTTATTTAATTCTAAACTTGCAGTTTCATTATCCGTTAAAGAGGATTTTGATTCTAAAATATTAATATTTTCAAATAGTTCTTTTTCTTTCCCTAGTCTTTGTTTATTAGCATATGACGCATATGAAATTGATTCACCCCTTATTTCCATTAAAAGCGTTTCTAAGAAAAGTTGATCGGTTATTCTAAACATTAATTCTTCATTTTTAATATCATCAATATTTTCTACATTATATACAGGGAGCGCGTATTGTTGTTTTACTTTAAGTATACATTTTTTAATTTTTTTTACATACTCTGGGTCATTTAATAAGCTAGAGTTGAATTTCCATAATCCCCTGCCTTTGATAAAATCATTTAGTTTAAATTTCAAAATAAGCATAGAATGATCCGATCTATACCCAGGTTCTGTCAGAACACTATGAACTTGCGGTAGAAAGCTTTCGCTTAGTAAAAAGAAATCTAGCCGTGATTGTTTAACTGGGTTTTTTCTGCGCCAGGTGTAACGTTTTAACTTTGGGTTGAGAGTACGAAAAGGGTCTATTAAGCCATGTGTTTCTTTAATTTGTAAAACTTTATCTCTGGCTTTCGGATTGTTTAAATTTTTATATCCACTTGTATCTAAATTAAAATCTTGAACTAAGTTGAAATCCCCGCAAATAATTTTTACTTTACTGTTTGAATTATTCAAAAAATTATCTATTTTGTTGTAAAAAACTGGGTTGTCGTCATTTGGTCCGTAAATATTTATCAATGTGAAAGTATTCTTGTCTATCTTAATGTTAATTAGTATGAGATTACCATCTTCGTCTTTAATTTCGTTTAAAATTGAATATTCAAAATTATTATTAAAAAGAAAACAAACACCCCTTGAATTAGAACTGTAAGATGAAAAAATAACATTTCCGTCCCATTGACCTTTTAGTTCTTTAGCATTATCTGGTGTAAAATGCACATCCTGTAAACAATAAATATTACAATTTTTAGCTTTTAAATAATCAAATACATCTAATCTTTTTGTAATATCTCGAAGTCCTCGACAGTTATAAGTAACTATTTGAATATATGTTTGATTATCCATAATCACAAATATCTTTGTAACATCTGTACTTATACCTAGTATAATAAAAAGAAGTACCTTTAATTTTGAGACAAGTCATGTTTTCTATTATTATTGTTTTTATGTATTTATGTCAATTATTTTAATATATTAAGAAAAGAGAAAAGCAAGAAGAGTAAAAGAGAGTAATAGAAAAAGAGGAAAGATAGTAAAGAAAGACATTTACATCAGACTTTATCCACACTTAACATATTTTACTTAAAGTTTGAAATTTTAGCCCATTTGTTATTACGGGTTCAGTAAACAAAAAGATTAAAGAGTTCCTTTATGACTGCTATTTGCATGTAAACATGTATATTATATTATTAACATAAAGAATTCATGTGTATGTCTAAAGACACATGTAAATTATAATACGCAATAGCAATCATAAACTAAGTACTCCTAACCTTCGTATCTATATACACTCTTATACATGTACCTACATATACACATAAGCATACAAACACACTTATTTATATACATGAATTACACACCATATAAACAAAATATAAACATATATATATACATATATATATATACACATATATACATATACACATACACATACATATACATATACATACATATACACATATACATACACATCCATACATATATATATATATATATACACATACATACACATACACATACATATATATATATACATACATACACATACACACACACATATATATATATACATATATATATATATATACACACATACACACACATACATACACATATATATATACACATACATATACAAACACACACATACATATATATATATACATGCACACATATACATATACACACACACGCATATATATACATGCATGTCCGTATACATAGTATTTACATTGCAGTTCGTACACGAAATTATGACAGTGTAATTATATTTAAAAATTGTCTTTAAAAGATAGGCAAAAAAGGCAAAAAAGTCGTGATATTGCAATCAATCACTTATGGCTATACTTCGTATATGTATATGTCGTACTATAAAGACGGAAAATATTATGTCACATTTATGTGTAAAAGAAAATCCCTTTGAATTAACCAATTGGTTGAAATATTTAATCTATTTGCATATTTAACACTCATTTATCAGTCAATGTTCTGCCAAAACAGCGTGTACGATTCACAATATCAAATAAAAGTAAGGAATAAATCGTGTAAGAACTGATTGCAAGAATATACGGTAAATCCACATCTGTGACGAATAAGGAGTAAGGCGGCGTGATTACATACACCATTTGCGACGATACTCCCCGATTACCTGTATAAATGATTTAAACTTGCTCGTGTGTATAAAACATCTACCATCAGATCACGAACGACCTATATACAAATGATTATGCTTACTTACTTTTTATACAAGCAGAAATATACTGTAAAACAAACAAAACAAATCAATGAAAGGTATAGGTCGTTTACGTTCCGATGACACATATTCTTACTTCGATACAGTGTATATAAAACATCTGCCATCAGGTCGCGCACGATCTATGCAAAAATAACTATGAGTACCGATTTTATATTCTAAGAAAAAATAAATGAACATTCAAACATATACATATATAATATCTATACATACAACTTAACATTTTTTCACATATTATCAACTATCGGAGTGTTGTAGGTCTGTAAGATGTATACACTTAACGTTACGATGTATTGTTGAAAAATTAATATTTGGCAATTATACTTTAATATGCAATCAGTAGCTAGGTGTTTTATCTACTGCTCTATAAATATTTGTTCTATTCGCTATATATCATAAAAATATTACGAATTTCTAACACAAAATAGTAGAAAAAAAATAAATATGTATAAAATAAGTTACAACGCATTGACTCTATGAAAGTCTATATATTTTTTTTATATAAATTTTCATTTAGAATTTACTAAAGGGAAGTAATACACATTGAAGCGTGTGCGTTTGTATTAGTATTTAATGAGTATGGACTCCAATGATATATAGGCATGTTGCAGCTTGTGTGTTATATTTTGCACCTACAACACCGTTGATACGTTGAATTAAATGTTATAGTGTTTATTTGCTGAATAATTGCCGTTGTTTATTACCTGTATATAAATCATATTATTAAAACCACTGTAAATTAGACAACAAACACTTTTTTCATGACATTAATGCTACAGTTTTTAAAGTGATCGAAGCGTTTTGGTCCTAACTTTTGTCCATGAGGATTCCACCTCGACACGATTATCATGCAATTGGCAATTTCTTTGTCATGCATCAGATTTAGAATTTTTCTCGCGGCTCCAAATTCCATGTCGTCATCCATGGAATCCTTCAGTTCACCATTTCTGTTCAGATAAACACACGCGAGTACGTTATGATTTGCCTTTGCGATTTCGGGCTCCTTTAAGATCTGTAAAGACGCTTCCCTCGCTTCTTTGATGCTCGACACTTCGACTGCATGGGCTTGAAACTTATTTTCACCGTCGGTTATTAAATCGGAATGGTATACCTTGTAATTAGTTTCTGTTTTGCTAGTCAATACCATGTTAGCTTTAGGAAGGCTTATTTTTTCTCTATATTGATTTCCAGATTGTTTGAAAACTAATTTTTCACCTACTACCTTAGTTTCAACATTTTCTCCTTCATATTTTTTATGTAAATCGAAGGCCCGCTTTCTATTTTCTCTGTTAGATTCTGGGAATTGTGGAAAGATTTTAATGCCATTTTTTAGGTGTTTTGCGTGTCTGAGAACATTTTCTCTCTGTGCATAATCAAAGCATTTGCCTACAATGGATCTTGGATATGATTTGTTTGTTTTTGGACCTATGCGGTGGATCCTATCAAATTTTACGGGATCTACCTTTAGCTCTTTCACTATTATTTCATTAACTTTTTCAAATAAGTTTTCACCGTCTGATTCTTTCACACCTGTAAAAATCAAGTTGTTGCGCATTCCACGAGCGGCCTGATTAGTTATATCGACGGTGTTACTATTAACCCTCTGTTCTAAACGTATTATATATGACTTCATGAGTTCTACTTCACCTGTAAGCTTTTTATTTTCCCTACGTAATTCGTCTATTTCCTTACCTTGATCCGTTGCTTCAATACACACCAGTTCTAACCTTTCTTCTATCCCGTTTCTTTTCTTAATATCATTTTTAAGACTATCTACTTCATTTGACACAAGGTCTAACTTTTTAAAGAATGAATCTAATTTGTCCTGTATATTCGAGACAATCATTAAAGTTTTTTCATTTATATTACTGCCTGACATACCTGAGAGTAGTTCATTAGTCATCTCACCTGGGGTAGCGTTGTCGGCCATCATACTATTGTATATATACCCCCGTTTACTGGGGTTATAAACTTCAATATTTTCTGAACCCGACGAGCCTCTATCTTTCCTTTTTAACATATGGGCCGATGCAGTAGTTCCTTATAATCATACTAAACAAATTGCACAATCGAAAAAGTCATCTGGTGGATATAGTCAGATATAAATATCTCAGGCGACGGAGAGACGTCCAGCCATTGAGAAGGTCATTAATTCTGTGGTATTGTGATATTGGAAGATTTTACTCTAACCCTTACTTTTTAAATTGCTATTAAAAAATTCAAATCATCAAAAATATATGTTAAATCATTTTAGTACTAAAGTTTGTAAAACTATTAAAAGACAGTCTTTCCAAAAAAAAAACGCAATATTTTTCAAATGTTTGAAAAGAAAAACATTGTAGTGAATTTTACTCTTCTAAAAACGAATTAAGATTACCGGAATTTGTCTCAGCTGTTTTCCGGTTTTGAAATTTGAAATTCCGGTTTTGATTTTGAAAATCATTTGTCATTCAGCATTCTTTTCATTTTCCCACTACAATGTCCAATTAACTTTGAAAAGCTATATGTGTGTATAATCAATTGGATTTTCGTCACATATCGGTTGACCATCAATCTCATTTTCCCATTTATGCACGTCATTATATAGACGTTTATATTGATCAACGTTATTAAGACGCTTACAAAGTTCACAAACGCTATAGTGCCATTGTTCTACAACAGTGAAATGGTTTCTGATTTTGAAATAACTCTTATATTTAATTGGATTTGATGCAACGTCTTTCAAATGCTTAGATAAATCTGTAATTGTTTTAAAATCGGCTGTATCGATGTAAGTTCCGGGAGGTTTGTATAAATACGAAAGGGAAGATCCCCTCGTCACTGATATAATATTATTTTTCAGATATGCTGTAAACAGTTGTTTTTCTGTTACATAGTCCCGACAGATTGAGTTTTCGAATCCTAAATAAAAATGATATTCATCTAACAAATCGAGGCATTCCCAACGGCTTGACATTGATTTACATTTAAGTGGCCCACATTTTCCATAAATATCAACTTTCAATAATTTTTGCAAATTATCGACGTATTTTTCACGCCTAGATTCCGTCTTACAGTGACTAACAAACCAGGCAATAGTTTTATTTTTCTTCTTTACTAAATCTTCTAAAACGTCTTCCTGATTCTTTGTAGAATTTTGGTGGCGTTTCTTGAATAGTACATACGGTTGCATAATATCAGAATCTCGACGATAATGGAATGTCCAGTTGAAAAAGTTTTGCCATTTATTATTTTTCACTCGTCCTCGGGTATAACAAGGTGGTTCGAAATTGAAATAAACATATATTTGACCCGGGATCTTTTTAGGTACGTGTTTTAGATTAAATTTTGGCGCAAAAAACATAACAGCGTCACTTCGAGTTATGTCACATTTATCATCTATTAAATAACAATTTTTATATTCGCATTGTTTCGTATTTTGATACATCCAATCGACTGGTCTGTCCCACATTAATATCACTTTTGAACGATTTTCAGCGGGATTTATCGGCAGCATGCTGTAATATCCGGGATTTTCGTTGGTTGGACATACTGAAGCTCTTCGATTTTTACTTGTGTCGTCAAGGTTATTTGGAGAGCTTTCAGGTATTTTGGTTTTAATATTACTGCTCTGTCCTACCATAAAATGTGACTTATCTTTACGTTTGTTTTTATTTTCTTGCTCATATGGCCTATTGATGTAGAGCAAATAAAATATCGAGGTTAAAACTGCACAAAGTATCGCTTGTTTTAATTTTCTGTTTTTCATTGTACTGAAAAGAAAGAATTATATTTATCTTAAACACAAGAAACAAGATAAAACAATATCCAACCTTACAGGATTTGTAATACAAACTTTTACTAGATATATTTGACTTAACAGGATTCTTTGTTCCTTTCATTCTCAAAATTGACTTGCACGTGACGGGTGTAGCTAGCTAGACAGGAGATGCTTACCCTTCCGGAGCACCGGCCCCACTTCCTTAATTGAAGTTCAAGTGTATAACTAATTTTGCCAGCTTTTACTTTGTTTTTTTTTTTTTTTTTTTTTTTTTTTTTTTTTTTTTTTTTTTTTTTTTTTTTTTGGGATTGTGATCTGGACAAGGACTGGTAAGTTTGTTTTATTTATAATACTTTTTATATGTAAAAGAAACTTAAAAGCAAATTGCTCCCAACTGGTTAGCACATACCATATTCTTTTGTTGATTGTATTCTAATTATTTCATTATTAATATGTCCTTCATTGGTTTTCTGTATCGCTATTACACAATGAAGTGTGCTAGAAAAGAGACTTTTAAAATGAAAGTAACTGTTACTAAATACCTCTTTCACTCAATTGATCGAAGCCTAGAAAAATTTATTTCATTGTATTTGTTTTTTTGGAAGTCTTGTTTTTATTGGCATTGATCTTAAATAAGGGAAGAAGGTGCCAGGGTTGGGGCCATAAATTCACCTGCCATGGTAACAGTAGGACAGCTGAACATGTATCAATAAACAACTTTACAATACATCAATGCATTAGGTGTAATTAACAATTTTATAATACATTAGAGTATTTCATGTATGGGAGACAATTTGTCTAACCTATGGGTTTATAGTTCAGACCATTTACCTCCCCTTGACCGTGCAAGTACATTACTTACATAAGTACTACATATATTATACATGTAGTAGGTTATTTTATTTTTTAAGGGAAGAGAGAGAGAGAGAGAGAGTGTGTGTGTGTGTGTGTGTGTGTGTGTGTGTGAGAGAGAGAGAGAGAGAGAGAGAGAGAGAGAGAGAGAGAGAGAGAGAGAGAGAGATCTGTTGACACATATGCTTCACTCCATATTCTAAGTTTCATGTGATGTTAAAGAAAAATCAACAGCAATAATAGTTATAATATTAATAATATTATTAACAGATGATGATGATGATAATGGTGATGATTAAAAAAGGTAATTATATAAAACTGTTAATTGTGGCTATTCGTTGGATTTTATCCAATAAATCTTTATTGAAAATGTTATTAATTTTTTAATATAAATCAGACCAAGTTCTCAAAATATCTTAAAATTGTTCATTTTTTACCATTTTTATTGCAATGATTTATTCTAATTCTATTATTCTTTATTTGTAGCTTTTATATATTTACGACTGGTAGATAATCTGATAGTTTACACTTATAAATGTAAAAAATTGTTTTAAAAAAACATTTTCGGACAATGCATTTTTAATAATATTATGAATACCAAAAAATGTACTTTCTCTGTTAATATCAATAAATCTATATGTGTATAAATGTATGTAGATTTTTAGCTCAGGTCCCAAATCATTTATGATTTAAAATTTTCAAAACATATGTTTTCTCAACTTCTGCATAACAAAATAAATACAAATTTTTATCACTTATATTTATGTATCTTGGGATGACTTTTTCAATATTGGAACCATTATAACTTTGTATTTTACTGGTGATAGATGGGATTATATACAGTTATTTTCAATTTAAAGATCGTTTATAAGTAAAATTCCATTTTTTACTTTTGATTTTGTTATCATTTATAATAAGAACGTAACAAAAGTCTTTATTTCATCTATTACCTTTAAATAAAATCCGGAATGGAAAAGGTGGATCTATAGAGAGTATTCACAGATAGCATTTCAATGATTCCAATCTTATTTCTACCTATGATTAAAAGTTTCCCCACAATATTTTTACTCCCAATCCATATTGCTTTTGTTTTAGACTTGTTGATCTTTAAACCAGAAAGTCAGGTAAATTTCCTCAGACAACCTAACAAGGGTCGTCGAAACATAAAACATAAAAGGAAACAAGGAACAAAAGTTTTTTATAAAAAATACACTTGTCAAGACAAATACAACTAAGCACAGAAAAGAAAAATTACACCAACAATAACAAAAGCCAAAATTTAGTTTTTATATTCATAGCGTTTATTTCGTAAACTCTAAACTTTGTATGCAAGTTAGAATTTATGTCCTGACACTATCAATCTTAATTCCAATGATGTGGTTTCTATGAATAAATTTGGTAAGTAAACTCCTTTAACTATCAACACGTCCTTCTAATAGTTCTAATCGGCTACTTGTCAAGGCAAGTCCGCCATATCCTTGCTTTAATCTTTCATTTAATTTGAACAAAACGAAAATATACTGGTTACTTCCCACCGACGAACCTGTGCCTATATTGTAAATTGTAAAACAATAAAATGTATTATTTAAATATAAATCTACAATGTAGATATCATAAAATGAAAGAAATAAGTCAAAAAGATTTTTAAGTGATCGAATAGTAATCAAACAAACCGGCTTAATGGGAAACCTCAATGCCTGAGGTTTGTCTGAGATTTGTATATACACCTATGGGGGATCGCCCAACCGTGAAGTTATCGAGTCTAAACATGCCTGTATATCGATTCGGGATTTTCAGTAGCTATTTTTAAACAGGTTTTCCACTGACTTTTTTTAAATGCTGATCACTGATTGGTCCTTATCAGAACAGTCTTTAATAAAGGTTAATGGTGTTTTATTTATAAAGTTAAGTAGATAAGGTAAACATGTCGGACTGGAAGGAGTATGTACCCAACGTATATTTTGACCCTAAATAGCCAGCCGGTTTTCGAGGTCCGACACAACTATATCAGCTTTTGAAAGAAAAAAATATAAAGTGTCCTTATATGAAGTAAAGAAATGGCTTCAAGATCAAGACAGTTACTCCTTACATAGACCTCTCAAAACCAAACTTAAAAGATTGAGTCATATCAGACGGGATAAATGCATTATGGGATGCCGATTTAGCCGATGATAGTAATTTGGCCAAGTACAAAGATTTTCTGCGTTCTGGTTGGTGGTAATTGATACTTTTTCAAGATATCTATGGGTAGTACCTATGAAAAATAAATCTGCATCGTCAACCCTTTCGGCATTTGAAACCATTATGTCTGAGGGTAGAAAACCAAAGAAACTGAGATCTGACTATGGGTCGGAATTAAAAAATTCTCGTCTTCAGAAATACTTAAAACAGAATTATATTCCACAGATAATTAGTGGTAGCATATCTAAAACAGCATACGCGGAAAGAGTCATTCGAACTGTTACTTCTATGATGTATAGATACTTTTCACATAATCAAACCTACTGGTACATAGAAAGATTACCTAGCCTGGTTTATAATTATAAACACAGCGTACATTCAGCCCTCAACGGACTAAGTCCAGCTGCAGTAAATGAAGAAAATAAAGCTTAGTTATGGAAATATATGTACATGGATAAGAAACCTAAGACTATAAAAGTAGAGCGAAAATCTAAACCCGTCAAAAAATTCAAGTTTATAGTGGGAGATCTGGTGAGGATCAGTCAGGTACGTCACGCTTTCAAGAAGGATTATGAAGAGAAATTGGGTCATGAAGTGTTCCGCATATGAAACGATTTTGGAGACAAAATATTCAGTTTATAAGATAATAGACTATGATAAAGAGCCTATAGAATGATATTTCTGTGAAAGTGAGCTACAGAAGTAAACAAAAACCCGAACGATTTGTGGAAACTGGAGAAAGTACTAAAGCGAACACGCAGGGGAGTACCAGAAGAGTATGTAAAGTAGTACCAGTGGCCCAACAAATTCAGTTCGTGGATTCCAGAATCAGACCTGAAAAATATATAAAGGGGTGTTTTGGTATTCGATCTTCATGTGATAAAACCAACCTGATCACCAATTTACTTCAAGATACCAGAATTCAACCTGCTCCGCAAAGAATTATATGGCTTTATAGACGATGGCCGTTATATTATGTTACTCGCCAGTCAGTTTATCCTCCTGTCGAATTCATTGAGGGTATTCCATTGGACTTTGATAAAGACAGTTTCATTAATCCAAATATGAGAAATTTATTGGTGATAGACGATCTGATGTCTGTCAAAGACCAATGTTTAAATTATGTTTTTACCAAAGGAAGCCACCATATAAACCTCTCCATTATTGTTATCAATCGGAATTTATATATTAACAAAGACCCGAGAAAAATTCAATACTTTATGCAACATTTTGAGAAAGCAATAGCAAATCCCTATGGATATTTAGTCGTAGATTTGAAAACAACAACACCCAAACTCCATAGGTTAAGAATTAACGGACTTGATCATACGAATAAGTTGAATGTAACAACAGCTGAAGCCAAAAATCCTAAAATTAGGCAGAATAATTCAATTTCACATCAGTTTGAAGAAAGTGGTCAGAGTGAGTAGACATTAATACAGCAACAAGAAGTAAACATGGAGAAAAATTCCTGTATTGACTGCGGTATTTCATTTTCAACCAACTATGATCTACAGCGCAATATAAAACGTGAGTACCCGATGACCCAGGACGAATCACATAATGAAGATGAAACTCCAACTAAACGCATCAAGTTGGCATCTCATCCTACAAGCGACAAGATGACTCTGAACAAAGTGATGCCGGTAGTGAGATTAGTGAGGACGAGGATGATTCTAGATTTAATGCTATGATTGATGAAATTTATAAGAAAAAAGGGGAAGAGTTTAATCGACAAGTGAAGTCTATAGAAGGACATTTCTTTAAACGAAGCCAGAGAAGAAGCAAGTGAACTAAGGTTACCGAAGTATAGAAAAAAATTATCAAAAATGTATAATGAGTACATTTGTACTATGTATAAACTCAAACATAGTTTAATTCATAGAAAAATAATATCCTATATTGATGAAGAATTAGAAATGGACCTTAATATAGAAACGACCATGTCAAGAATACTGAGAAAACACAAAACCATGTTTGACCCTCTCTTTGAAGATGCTGTGTGTGTCTCTGACGATGAGGCTTCAGATAACGATGATGATGATGATGATGATGATGGAGGCACAGATGAAGATTGAGATTATTTTGTAAAGTTATAAAGGGATAGCTCTCCGACCTATTGTAACACATGACGGGGAAAATAAATTGTAAATATACATGACACTTCGTTGTCTTATGTCATTCAACATATGGAGAGTTTGAATCTTAGTCGGAACAAAAATAGTATAAGGCTTACTGTACATTTCCGTCATTCCAGAACATATGTAAGTGAAATAATTCTGACTGGTTTGTTATGTGAAGTATCCAGTCTTACTGGAAGCAAGCTCTCCTTTATTCCTTGTACTTACGTACCAACGTCTGTGATATTGAAAGTGAAATAATCTTCAACTGTATGCTGAAACTTTCATATCTTATTCAACTTTTTAACAACTTATAAACAACAAGAATTATATATTCTTATACTTTTTATTATATAAATACATTTTCATATAGTTTACAAGAAACAACATAATACAAATTAAACAAGATTGAGTACAAGTATGTCTTTATGACCATGAGCTAAAGTATCTATCCCTGATTCCAAAACATAACGTTTATCATCAAAGGGTGAAAGGCTTGTTTTATTACATGTGACACTATACAATTGATGATTATAACTCCTAATCAAATCCATGCTATGCTTTAATGCACCGTCGTTAAATAGACATGCTTTATATAAATTATGTTTAAAATGCCGCTCTACAACACGCCTTTTAATTCCTTTAGCAGTGCATTTTTGTGTTAATTTTGATTCATTTTCAAAAAGTACAGAATACATTTTTTGTCTAAGACCAATGAATTTATGGACCGGATTTACAGCACATTCATCTTTCATTTTTCCTAATACTTTAGCATTTTTAGAATTGTACAAAAAGTGATCTTTTTGGATAATTACTAGTATCAAACTCATTAGAATGGTCAAACATGTCCTGATAAATATTTTTAGATTATATTTCATATAAAGTACTGTCGGTATCTGTGTACATGAGGGTCGCCTTATCGCCATATTTTTTCTTTATCAAATCATAATGAAATTGATACATGGATATTTTTGATAAATCTAAAATACAAAATCCTGCATATATAGGTCTATTCATGATTATATTAACTATTTTCAAATGAACCCCAACCAAATCCTCATTAAAAATTTTAAAAACTGAAAAGTTGGTTTTCCAGTCAATTTTGTCAGTCTCCATTTAGTTGTCACGAGTTCTACATTCACTCTTTTTTTTTCATATTTTCCATGCATTTCCAAAAGACAGAATTATTCATAAATTTTTAAAAAATCTTTCTCTAAATCATTTTTGGCTTTCTTTCTTTCTTCTGTATTTATAGTCTATATACGATTTTAGCCAGGCAGATTGTGTAAATTCAATAACCCTATGTACTCTTGTTAATTTCAACCCATGAGCTAAATAATAGTTTAAATTTCTTTAGTGAAGTACATAGTTCTTTTTGTGGTATAAATTAGGTACAAGCTTTTTGGACGGTTTCCGTTTGATTCCTAGTTTTTCTTTAAGCTTACATGAATGGTGAGATAACATGTCATTTGTTATATGTAATAGTTCTGGAGCTAAAGGATAGTCTGAATGCATGTCATGCAGGTTAGAGGGGTATTCTTAATCAACTTCCAGTATATAACCAGTCTCGGCATTATCAGGTACATTCGTAATGTCTAAATTTTTCAATTGTTCTGATGCTAACCAAGCAAAATCTTTCTCGGGTAGTGGTTGAGACATACTTTCACCAAATAAGTTATTTCTTATCAAAATATGTAATCCATGTAGTTTTCTGATTGGTGTCGAACCCGAGTACCATGGGATTGTTGGCTTTAGCATACTTTTTACTTATCATTGATATCCCACCTCTTAAATTTTTCTCTATCATTAATATCATGTCAATATCATATAACAATTGTAATTTCACCCTGGTTTTCTTTAACATAGCATCCCAGGCTAACCCAGGAGAACTATAATATTGAGCACTATCTAACTTGTATTTTTGTATTCATACTGATCTAAAAGTTTCGAACACATTTGCAAGCAATAATACATCTGTTTGCAAGTACAGATCGTGATAATCTCCAAATGTTGAAAGATTAAATGTTTTCCAAACATTTTTTGCATGTTCATAATCTTCATCGGAGTTTCATTTAGTTTATTATAAAAATCTTCTCTGCTATGAAGATTTGTCTCTAAAATGACATCTGACCCCGAAACATAATCATAGGGATAAACGCCTCTTCTCAATAATAAATTATGATGTTCGGAATCAGGGAAATGATGAAGTAAATTTTGAAATTTAGAACTACCTTCTTTTGCTTAATTTTCTACTAAAGTTTCTAGAGATTCATTCAATTGTAGAGAGTCAATGAATCTCAAATAACCCAGAGAAAATGATATATATTTGTCCATATTGTTGGGGATGCATGTTAATTTTTTATCTTTAAATTTCCCGGCTGAAGCCATTAATAAATGACAATGATATCCCCTTAGATTATGAAAAACAACAGGTATAAAATAGTATATTTATATATATTTATTATATCTTATGTTATATTTAAATTGTTTAGTGTAGGATTGTTGAACAAATCAAAACATTTTCTCATAAAACTCAATATCCTAAAATTATTAATGAGAGAAAATGTGAATATTTGAGTTGAGTGCACATTCAATTTAGTGAATGATTGTGAAACTGGAGCCTGGTCTCCACATGATTTACAAAAATTTTTCCAGGCTAAAAGTTCTTTTTTATGACCGCACCAATTACATTTTGCTACAGTGGTTGGATTGTTTTCATCTGTCCTTTGTTTTTTATTAATGGTTTGGAGGGCTTCTTCCGACGGACGTTTTCTATTTTCTTTCCCTTGACCGCTACAGAAATTTGATGTCGTTTCAAATTATCGGATCGATTACATTTGTAACCGCAACCACAGGTAAAATATTATTTTCATGAGCTGATCTTTGGTGTCTCTGCAAGCTATGTTTCGTAGTAGATGTTATACTGCACAAGTTACAAAGGAAAGCTTGACGTTTTGATGGCGTAGATATCTTATCTGCTGCTAAATCTATTCTTCCTAAATTAACTGCAACGTCGTCAATTCTATTGTTTAAGGCAGCCCATTGATTGATTAAGTGCTTTTATCGATGTAACTTCAGGGCCAAAATCATAAGCAATATTGCCATCACTGTCGTTTTGGAATGGCCCAAGTGATGAAAAGTCTGGCAGTTTGGCATCTGGTTTGCCTAACATAAATAAGTATGTTATTTGACAATTTATTAATTTTACAAGCTGTTCTAAAGCAGATTTTGGAGGCATCCAATAAGTTCGGTGTTTTATTTTTGCATTAGCTGCAATAGGCTGAATAGAAAATTGTCGAACATGTTCAAATGAAAGCTTATTAACATCAAGTGAATCTGGACAATAAAGTCGTTTTACCACCTCTACAAATACTTCTGTATTGATAGATCCACTTTTAGGTACTCCAGGACGAACTTTATCCATATCAAAATCAATAAGATTTTGTAGCAAGATAGGTACTTCTAGCATCAATAATGACACCCATTTTTCATGTGTAATGTGGCTAAATTTAGGTATAAAATCATTGCCTCCCATGCATAGACATATTTCCAAGGATACACAGATCATATATCCATATTGGTCTTCAAGTTGTTCAATTACTGCAGTTATATCATATAGGTCTGGAACTTGCTTTTGTAGTAAAATGTATACTTTATTTAGAAACTTGCCATCATCTCCCCTTGGCCAATGCAATG
Source organism: Tegillarca granosa (assembly GCA_029721355.1). Taxonomy (NCBI): domain Eukaryota; kingdom Metazoa; phylum Mollusca; class Bivalvia; order Arcoida; family Arcidae; genus Tegillarca; species Tegillarca granosa. The sequence continues at coordinate 1,492,561 of JARBDR010000376.1, read as the reverse complement.
ATAATGCAAACATATGAACATATATACTATCTATATCTCCAGAGGTAACAATACTTAATGCTGCCTCATGTTGCTGTAGATCTGAGTGACAGTTAATCAGCCAGTCAGCTTGAGCCATTTCAGCTTCACCTTTAGATTGTTTCATGGTATCTTAAAGAACTTGTTCAACAAAACCATGTTCAGATGAAAATTTTGCACGAACAGGTGTGCAGTAATATTTGACTTCTGATATGACAAGCTCACTATCTTTGTCCAGAATGAAGTCATGTTGTATGTCTAGTTGGCTGACATTGCGAGCAAGGTAGTTGCTTATAAGACATTTGCCTTTTGTAGTTTCAATTACTGCAGACTTTGAAAGCTTTTCTTCACTCACTATCTCATTGCCATGTTTTAAGTGTGTTATGAAATATATTTTTTCTTTCTGTCTCTTAGTTCTGGTTGATGATTTCAAGTCATCGGGGGTAAATGAATATTTTTCTTCACTTACTACAAGTCTTCTTATAGAAGGGAATTTAGAATGTATGAGGGAGTTAATGATTGTATTAATATGTGATAAATATTCCTTGCCAGAAGTGGCTCTGCTTTTAAATTTTACTCCTGCAAATTTTAATGTAGCAATGGAAATGGTTCTTTTCAAATTGTCGGGGATTATTTTTAGTCCTGTCACAATAAGACCCTTGCTCTTTGGTATAAATAAATATATAGAAAGAGACTGCATGTACATTGGAAACCAAAGGTAAAAACTAACTAAAAATAAATAAACAATCAGTTTTAAACTCATGAGACAAATTTGGGAGTATTTAAAAAAAGAATAAACAAAAGTATTTTTTAAATAGACCTTGTTTAATGGATGTAAGATTTGAATGAAACTCTATTATAAACATAAATGTAATGCAGAAATCAAATGTACAAACTGAATAAATAAACAAAAGAAAATGTTTCAGTTTTAAAGCTGGTGAGAAGATTTTGGGAGTATTTGTAAAAAAAATACAGAAAGTTTCTGAATGAAAACTTAATGGATGTAAGAATTGAATTAAACTCTTGAGTGTAATGTCACATTTAAGCAATAAATTAGAATAAATGTCCAACTCTTAAGTGGTGATCAGACTCTAATGTCATTCTATTGAAATCTACAAATGGTGGTCATCCCAGTATTGTGTGTTCAATTTGATTGACAACCCCTTAAAGAAGAGAATTTTCGGGCCTGTTCTATAAAGTGTTTACTTAAATCCATCGTTGAGGCTTTACGGACAGGTATAAAATGAATAAAGCTGATATAAAAACTGTGACGAAACACTGTTATATCAGGTTAAATACTGTACAATATTGTCCTACCGCTCAGGTAAAATATCGTCTGCTTTTACAATTTAACTACTGCTGTCAGATATGGTGAACTATTTGGCTTTGGTTCTGTTTTAAGAATCAACAAATTATAAACAAGCTGTTTTTTAATCATATCCATTAGTTAGATATATATATGTATATATAAACAAGAGGCACAAAATGTACTCCATGCCCGTTTAAATGATCATATACAGACTTCTTAATTTGTACCAATGATAAAAATGATATTTTAACAATTTTAATAAAAAATTTTGCATTTCGTGACAATTGTCTAGTTTTGTTTTTTTGGAATAAATTATTTTAATATTACTTTGTAACACATAAAGCGCGTTATTTGTATAATGGACGATGTAACACAATTTAAAGGAAAGCTCGAGATGACATAGACATAGGCTACAAACTTTGATATTAGAGTGGAGTGATTGTGATTTACGCTCCAGTCAAGATTCTTTCACTTATTTCAAGGCGGTCAGTTCTTAGATGGTGGAGGAAACCGGAGTACCTGAAGAAAAGCACTGACCTTCGGTAAGCGAACTAACAAACTTCCTTACACTACGATCTGCCCCGAGTGGGATTCTAACCAAGGTGTTGAAAGGCGCTGTGATCCGTAAGCGCGCGCTTTAGACCACCCGGTCACCGAGGCCTCATCTGAAATTGGACAGAAACTGGGTTTGATATCATAGTTATATGATATCATAGTTGATATCATTTGGTTTCATAACTATTACGGGATCTTTGACTATTCGACTTATCTTACAATCTCCGTTTTTGTATTTTTAAAATCAGAACTATGTCTTATTATACCAAACAATGAACCGCCCATAAGAATGTACTTTGTCATGACGAGTAGCACGCACTGGGTCTGATTTATACACAAATGTATGTGATGCTATAAATATTATCTAAAGTGCTTGTATTTTAAATCTGATGTGATTGTAATCTAACGGAGAAACTATGTATACTGTATACACCTGTATAACACGACAAATGTTGTTTTGTACTGATCACGTGAGTCGCCATATTTGATCATAATGTGTATCAAAACATTGTAGCATTGGCATAGCATTAGATGAACCGAAAACAAAAATCCAATTAATATTCTTACGTTTAAGATTAATGAAAAATGAACTAAATGTAAAATTTAGATATACTGTTAAAGAAACATACCACAAGCAATTTCTCTTGAGATAAAACCTGTATAATCTGTGAGGTTAATAACCGTCATTACCTGTCTATATGTATCCAGTCTCACATGGAGTGAATTGAAGGTCTTTGGCCTGTATCGGAAATCTACAGCGTCACACTACACTAACTGTATATATACGTCCATTCTTGAATACGCTTCTCTGTCTATATATTCTTTATAAGTATCACGTGTACCGTGCATTGAACTGCTTCAGTCCTAACCTTTAGTACACAAATATAGATCGAAAACTTTAAAACATAAAACATGTTATAAGTGGGTGGTGTGACATTGGGTTCAACGGGAAGTTAAATTCAGTAATATACCCAGATGTTAGTTTTTAATATACAAAGGATATATACAAAGCACATATATATATATATATATATATATATATATATATATATATATATATATATATATATATATATATATATATATATATATATATAGTTTATCGATCAATGGTCAAAAGATAATTCAAATACAAAGGCTACCTTTTTTAAAATTATAGTTCATACAAATATTTTAATTTTATTCACACAAATGCCGCCTTATCGAACATTATAGTATTCTTTCAGATTATTTGACTACTGCTACTACTACTAATAATAATAATAATGATAATGATGATGATGATAATAAATAATAATAATAATAATAATAATAATAATGTCATATGTGTAAAACAGCATTCTGAATGGTACATAACATGAATATATATTAACGTTCTAACTTGCAAAACTAACTCATAATAGATACGTCCCAAGTCGAACCCGAATCCGCTCTGATTCGTAAGCGATTGCTTTTGGACCATGCAGCCACCAAGGCCTTCAAATTTCTACAATGAAAGATGAAAAAATATCATTACAGTTGTAGTAGTAGTTTCTTTTGTTATAAGAAAAACCAAAGTTTTTAAAATAAGTTTTAAACTAATAAATTGTAAATAAGGTTATTTTGACAAATAATTACTAGTACCCTTAAAATTGTGTTGTATGTTACGTAAAAGTGGAGTGAAGTGGAGTAATGGTGATTTACGCCTCATTCAATCTTTCAATTATTTAGAGGCGGTCAGTTCTGGGGAGGTGGAGGAAACCGGAGTGCCCGGAGAAAACCACCGACCTTCGGTAAGCGAACTGACAAACTCTCTCACAGTAAGGTCTGCCCCGAGTGGGATTCGAACCCAGGCGGTGAGAGGCGCTGTGATCCGTAAGTGTGCGCTTTAGACCACTCGGGCACCGAGTAATGTAAAAGTGGCACCAAAGAAGTAAAACGAGAAGAAAATGAGAATTAAACTTAAGTATACTAAATCAAAACGAAAACAAAAACGATTGATCTAAATAGTTTTAAATGTGTGCAAAAAGCAACAAGATACCCTCTATCACCTGAGTTTAAATGACATGATCACAAAATTATAAAATACCGACAAAAAACGTGACAAAGCTCTGTCCCCAAATATTTTGTCGCCACAAATATCAACAGAAACCATATTTTGTCGCTAGTTTGTATTTTTTATAATAAAATCCTCTTGTGTCTTGACTCCGTAAGTGGGAGGTCGTGGGTTAATACCATCAGCGCAACGCACAGGCAAAATTTCTGCACTTTCGCCTATAGCTGGCGACGTCTCGGTATAAGTGAAATATTCTTGACTGGGGCGTTAAACACCTTTACTCAACTCTTGTGTCTTAAACAACATTTGTTGTCGCCAAAATAATCCACAGAAGCCAAATTTTGTTGTAATCATTTAAAAAAAATTGCGACAATAGCGATATCTAGAGCTAACCCCGCAACCGTATAATACATTGTTTGCAAGATTTAAACCATTTAGACTTTTATATATATATATATATATATATATATATATATATATATATATATATATATATATATATATATATATATATATATATAAGTTGCATGTGTCCCTCTGCCGAAACCGGAAAGAGTAAGATTTTTTAGATAATTGGACTGATAATATGGTTCTACTACATCAGTGTTCGTTTTAACATTTGCGTGTGTCATTCCAGTAAGTGTCACACGTTATGGTTCGCAATCAAACAAAATACGGTACAATTCAACGCCTTGGATAGAAATGCTATGGTTACATATTTGATGTCATTGGTTGAAAACACAAGGCTGTTATTTATTTTGTTTATTTACTTATTGCTTTACAAAACAGAATTCGTTGGATGTGGGGAAAAAAGCAATATTCCCCGTTCTGTAGTGAATACAGAAATGTGAAAGGGATTATGTACAACTAAGATTTCTATGGAATGGCCAAGATGTAGCTACTGTCATTCAAATTGTTAAATGAGCTGAAAAAACCACTTGGTAATACCGATATTATGGGATACATGTGCGTTCTCTGAAGATAAATGTCCAACAAATCGAACAAAAGTTCAAAAAGCGTACGGGAAGAGTACTTTTCTTGATATTTGTTGATACAATACCATGTTTAGCATGCATACCGTTGTGACGTCATTGATGTATTCGCATTTTGTTGGATGTCTTTACATCTATGACAGCACGAATGTGTGGGCTTTAGCGAGGTAAAGAGTTGAGACAGAAACGCGGGTACATATGTTCTTAAGAGTAACCTGAACATTTAATCAAGTTTAAAATTTAAGACTTTTGTTTTTGGGAATGTAATTTCAAAGAATTGAAAAGACAATTTAAAAGAAGGTACACTATTACACAATTTTGCATCAATACTCGGAGACCGAACTCGCAATGGGTATAGCTTAATGTTATTTTTGTTATTCAGTTTAACATCATACATTAAATCTGTCAGAAAACTTCTGATTATAAATATGAAGATAATTTTAAATCATGGCTTATAATTAGGCGTAAAGCTGCCAAGATGACCATGAAACCTTATACAGCATAACTTGTTAAATTCAATTACCAAAACAGGGATATAGGCACATTATGTTTAAACAAGTTGAATAAAAATCAAAAGTGTTTCTAGTCTGAACATCCCTCCTCGCTAAATCTGGACTTAGGGACAATAATAACAAACAAATCATATATAACATTATCGAGTATATTTTATTTACTCGCACTTGATTTTAACAGCACAACCTTTTACATCTAGTAATTATACCAATTGTTACCGATCGACATAAAACAGGCAGTTTAGCTCATAAACTTCAAAAGAAAACTTCGTAAATACTAATCTCAGTAATTCCAGTCTTAATTAACACAGACAACAAAAGTTCCTGGAAAATACATGTTTTATCTTGCTACTATAGTCACTATAAGCTTAAATTTGGATTTTTTAAACGGATTTTTATAGTTTTCATTTTTGACACCTATTATGACAAGATAAATTGCATTGTTGTCAAATAATCCAGAGGAGAAAATTCCAAGTTTGACCTTATAGTGATGACCAAACAAAACATTATCAGAGTGGTAAGACCATCACAAAAGGTTTGACCTTATAGCGATGACCAAAAAAAAAATTATCGGAGTGGTATTGCCATCACAAAAGTTTTGTTTAGATGCAGTAGGTATTGTTAGGATGCAGTCCCAAAGCTACAAAACAAGTCTTATAATAGAGATTCACAAGTGTACCAAATCCAAAACAATTAGAACAAAGTATATGTGGTAATTCCAAGAAAAAAAACAATGTTTTTATGAAAAAATCCATCATATCTGATTCCATATCCATTCCAAGGTATCTGATATGCTTAATGACTTCTTAACACTTGGGTTTTATTGTACACGCATTTGAAATTTGATATACTGTATAATGTAAACTGGGAAATTTTTTCTTGTCAAGTAATTTTCACATTCCATTATACTCAGGTTCACTTATTTTTCCATCTATATTTACAAGTTAATGCACATGCGTGTAAATCACGTTGCAATTGTCTCCTTAATCTTGTAAACTTGCGCAAAAATATATAACAGACTTGAAAATTTCCTCATTTACAAAACCAGAAATAATTCTTTTTTTTTTTTTTTGCAATTTTTTTCTATCTAGACAGGTGCTTGTAATTTAAAACATTTTAAAACTAAAATGTTAACTTTAAAATGACATTTACTTAACTTTGTGCATAATTAAAATTTTTGCTTTAAAATTTAGTTTTAACAATTCAAAACATATTAAAATTCGTCACAAATCGTTTGCATACTTTTAGATAATATTTTAATGCACTGATTAATTTTTAAAATATCTATTTCCCTATACTGAAGGGTTGTTTATGTAATTTTCCAGTGGATACATTTAACTTCATGACTTATTTATTCCAATTATACAAATAATTAGGTAGGTTGCAACAAACTACATCCATTATGAAATTAGGTTTGCCAGCATATCATGTGAAAAAAAATAATTTCCATTAGCTATTAAATTACATAACAATTTTCCTGGAATTTTTAGAAACACTTACAGCTGTTGACCACATGTTCCTCAATGACATACAATAAACAAATTCTTTTCAGATCCAATCAAAAATCTTTTCAAACTAACTGCCTAATATGTATACATTATTTATGTAAGCTGCCCTCTGATTGGCTGTGTATAAAATTTAAATGGTAACAAGTATAAGATGTGATTCTACCAACTTTTAAAGGCAATATTTGGTACATCAAGCTGCTAAATTTGTTCAGGCTCAAGTGGTAAAATGCCATCCCTTAAGTGTGTCCAAATAAATACATTTTGCCATAATTAATATATTTTGGATAACATACATGAAATATATTTATTGGTTTCTATATTCATGGAATGAATAAATGATGCAAAACACAATCGAAAAGAACTGCAGAATTTTCTGTTAATACAGTAACAAAATTTTTGTTATTTCAAACAAAATACATGAATGATATTTCTTCTCAATAGCATGGTTTTCTTTGTAAAATATTTTTGCTTACAGAATTTCTTGAATAGAACTCTTTTAATCTGTAATCTCTTTACTTACTGTTTTCATTACCTATATATTGTGATGTTTTCATATAATAAAAATATTTTTCAGAATCTGTGGAAAGTTTTTCTCTAAAAACCAAACCACACAAACAATTACCTGGTACATTTATTTCATAATTACCTGGTACCTTTATTCATAATTACCTGGTGCATTTATTTCATAATTACCTGGTACATTTATTTCATTGATAACAGTACATTATATGGCAAAATGTATTTAAATAGACCTTATATTTCTTTAAACAAAATAATACACCATAACATAGAAATAAAACACATAAAAACTGAACAGAAATGTATCTCTGTGGAATTAAAAAGAAGTTTTAAAAAAATTCTGACATTTTTTCACATACAATTAATTTAATTAAAACAAGTCATTGCTGTAAATAACCAAGTAAGTCTTTTAATAATAATCAAGCAGGGACCATGAGAAAAAATAAATTCTTGATGATAATGGAGTGGATTAAACAGTTTTGGGGGGACGGGGGTCAGTTCCAAGAGCAGAAAAAAAACCAGAGTGTCCAAAGAAATCATCAATTTTTAGTTGGCGAACTGTCAAATTTTTCCACATTAGTATCAATAACATTGAAACCTAGACAGTGAGAAGGGCTGTGATCTACGACCCTGCTTATCACCATGTTTAGACCACTAAGCCAACATTGTTCCTACCTATGATAATGTGACATCTTTATCATTATTGGCAGAATAGTTCTGCAAAAATCTTACAAAGTACATGTATTTCAAAGTAAATTATCAAATTCAATGTTTTTTTTTTTTTTTTTTAAATTCTCTTTAAGCCCACATACTGAGTTTCAGATTTCTGTCTATGTTTGAAGTTGACAACTAAAACAAATAACAGATTGAAAAAGACTATAACAAAAAAAATTAATATTATTTCAAAAATGTTGAACTTATCAGTATCAATCATTTCACAATTCAGAAAAAGACTATAACAAAGTGTTTTAATATCTGTGTTTCAAAAATGTAGTTACCATCTACAAATCTGAAAAAGACTTAACATCAATTTCAAAATGTAGCACTTCTTTATGTCAATCTCTACAATTTTGAAAAAGACTATAACAAACCATAACATCTGTTTCAAAAATGTTTTCAATATCAATCTATACAAGTTTCATATTTCTAATAAAATTTTTCTATCACAGACACAGTTTCGTATTTAATTAAAAAATATTTACAATATTTTACAATTAATGATATTATATACATTATGACTAACTTTATATATATATACACTAAAAAATAAACATTTTAAATACAATGTGCGCAAAAGTATACAGACATTTTGTTAAAACCTTATTGCTTTTAAAAAAATAAGCCCAAGTTGTCTCAAAAGGTGAATTATAATCCTGAAGAAGTCAGCTTTCTTCTTTGTTTCATAATTAAATAGGATTTATCTGAAATCATTTATACTTCAGAAAGTTAAAGCCATGACTCTATATTTTTTTACATTTAAAATAAATAAATAAATCTAGGGAACAAAAAATACCAATTTTCAAATGTTTGTTAGTTAACTACTTTTATCAAAGTCAAGTTTTATCAAAATAAAATAAAGACAAAATAAAATAATTTTTTTTTTGTTCGAAAACTTTGTTTAAAATGAGGAAAATAAAGATTGAAAATTTCATGACAATTATAATCCCAACTTATATAAAAATGTAGAAGGATTTAACATAGCATTTAATACTTTTTGCGCATACAAGAAAAAAATTGAATGAGAGAATAACACAATTTCTATATATATGTGAAAGCAAGAAAAATACATTTACATACTATATATAATACTGAGGATGGAATTTAATATGTCCATATATAACAGACAACAAATAATATAACAAATAAGGTCATCTTGTACTTTACATTGTATTTGTTCAGTACAACATTATTGTCACTTCTTACTGCAATTTCAGATGATTTTTTTTCATACTGAACTTTGACCTAGAGTCCTTATTTCAATCCAAAGTGAGACCATGGCCAAGAAATTGTCCAAATGGGTTCAATTTTGGTTAAGTGTCCATGGTAAGCTTTAAATACAGAACTTAGCATACATGTATGAATTCACCAAGTCAAACTTAAATTCATACATGTATGTGACCCTAAGTTCTCAAGTTAAAGCTTACCATGGACAATAACCAAAACTGAATCCAGTTGGACAATTGGCCATCTGACAGTCAGAAACATGTCTGGAAAAGAGAGAATTCAATACACTATCTCTAGGTCACATGTAAGACAAAAAACCCATATGAAGATTTGATCATGATACATGAGAACTTGGTAAAAATATGCTACATTTAATGTTGAAAAATAAAATAACAAATGGAAAATAGAAATCATCTACTATTGAAACACAAATTATGAGTCAATTTAAAATGTTAAGTTTTCAATGAAAATAGTTACATTTATGTAAAACTCTTAATCTGTCATTTATCAAGAGTCTAAATGATTATTTTACAATGAAAATAAAATGAGAAAGTACTAACAACTTATTTATTGGGTGAATTTAAAATTGATACTTTCACAATAAAAATTACGAAATTGAAATTCTGGATGGGCTGCCTTATTTATAAGCAAAGTTAACAAGAAATTTTTACAGAAATAGAAATGAAAAAAAAAAAAAAAAAAAGCCATGTAATTGGGATTTGCCAGCATACCATATCATGGATACCTCTTAATTTTAGTGTGAAAGAATATGGAAAATGCTGTTGTTTCAAATTCCTGAATTATGTTGTTTTGTTTTTTTACAGGAAAACTGGACTTATGAGATTCCGTTGTTCTACAGAGGCTTTATGAGGTGTCATGTGGTATGCTGATGAACTTTAAAATGTGCTTTTAAAGAACTCTTTCGGACAAAATATTTTATGTGTAGATTTTAATATAGAAAATTATGAAACCCAAAAAACAGATAATCTGCAAAATATCTAATATTGACCATGCTTACCAAGTGTCATGAAAATCAAAACATAAACTTTCAAAGAACTGGGCAGGACAAAATTGAACAGGTAATGGACACCATAACAATACATATGTATGTATATAATAAATGAGATGATGACAAAGAGGACCAGCCCCATTTTGTTTTTATGTTTAAAAAACAATATTTAACAAATATACATGACAATTTTTAAATATCTACAAATACAAAGTTGTTAGAATTATTTACATTCCAGTGAAAATAGTTTCTCCATCTAACAGGAATATTCTATACATATAACGCGTTCTATCGACCACGAAAGGTCATTACTTTGTACATATACATAAGTATCATAATTATGTAAGATAAATGATGAACAGGTTGATTGGGTGAAGAGAAGATCTGTGGAGAGATAGAAGTTCACACCTCGATCTTGATTATTTCCTTTATTTTGAGGTGGTCAGTTCAGATATTGTGGAGTAAACTTGAATACCCAGAGAAAACCAGGGGCCTTCAACATAGACAGCATTACAGGTTCTATATATGTATCATAAACAAAATAAATCTCCCAAGTATGAATGCTGTAGACCATGATACATGAATTTTAGCCACATTTTTACTGCAATATACATGTACATTTTTACATTTGTATTAAAATTCTATTGTGAGACAAGCCATTCACCTCCATCCAGACAGATGGACACAGAAAATTAAAACCATACCCTGATAACTGTCTATCAAGGAGGCATTAAAACGGATGTACTATAATAAATCTACACTAAATGATACTGCTGAAATATACATGTTTACTTTGAATGCTATAGCTGTATCATTATTGCACATATACATAATATCAACATAAAAGCTTACATCGTGCTACAGCCATTGTCACTTACAGTTTAAAAAGAAACAAAAGCTATTTGTGTCAAATCATTTATGTCACAGAATACATTCATAAATTGTTCTAATCAAGGATTATAAATTCATTTAAAACATGTAAATACACTAAACCTGTATATAAAGACCACATTATATGGACCTTATATACACAAGTGGTTTGTAACTATAGATTCTTTTTGGTTCAAATATACAGCAACAGGACAATAAAACTCCGGTCTTAATAGACAGGTGATAAAACAGAAGAGGTTGCTTGTGCAGGTTTTACAGTCTAGAGCTTTGGTTTCTATAGAGCTTTGGTAAAATTCAACAATTATATATGTACATACAACTTTATATGTGATTGAAGAACTCTTCTGTAGTAAAACTAAAGAATGTATTTGTGTAACATATAGCCTTAATACAGAGTTACTGTTTATTTACATATATTACAAAAATGTACAATAAAACTTATATAAACTCGATACAGGCATTAAAAAATGCAGCACTATTTTAGATTTAAAAAAAGGGGAAAATAATCAACTAAATTTGATGATTAAAAAAAAAAAAAAAAAAAAAAATACCTAGGCCTGAGATTCATTGTTCACCTTTTTTGTAAAATGTTATTATTTTTTCTTAAGGTCACTTGATAAGCCTTTTCATCAACAAGACTTCTAGATTTGTTTGAATGTTGTATTTATCTCTGGTACATGTATGTATTTATTTTGCTAAAATTCATATTATAAGTATATAACTGAAAAACTTAGCATTACAAGCAGAAAGGAGAAAATTTGATCTGTGAATAGACTGAAAGGGGAGATAACCTGGTACACAATCAACAGTCAGAAATATACTGAATGCTGACAATTATCAGTTCCACAGAAGTAGTAGCAGCCCTGATACAAACTTGTGCAATATTTTCTATTAACCTTTAAAACAAAATATTTTAAAGGAAAACATTCTCACTCAGCCATAAGTATATACTTGTGATGGATATTAATAAGAATGGCTTTAACCTACAACAGCATTTAAATAAAATTTGTGGAACCAGCCCAACATAAAAATAATTCTTTTTCACAATAGTTATTATATTCTATATTCTTTTCAGGAAAATGCTGATTAGCTATCAATTCATACATCTGAATTACTTCTTAATAAAAGTATTATTTACACTAAGTAATTTAATGCTTTTTTTTATAAGGGTGCGTGGGAAAAGTATTTTTATAACGTAAAATTTCAATACATCTCTTTCACTTACAGATACATGTACATAAGTACTTGCACAGAAGCATATACAAAAGAATAAAAAGAAAATATATGAAAATCATATTCAATTAAGAGCATATGATTTACATGTATGTGCAAAACCACACTATAATGTTTGGAAAATCAAACATTTTAGGTTTTAGATGAACTATACACAAATGTTTGATCAACACATTTTTCATTTATAAACTATAAATTATTAAGTTAATATATATACATACATATATATATATATATATATATATATATATATATATATATAACTTTCCAACCTTAAACTTTTTCTTGTGTATTGTTATATCTACAATGAAATAGGATCAGATTTTGCCACCCACCCTATCTCAAACTTCTACAGAATAATGACTTGAGACCACTAACAAATACACTATCTAGAAGATACAAAAATATCTATGTTGAGTCAATGGCAGGCTTATATACTAGTATATATTCATCAAATCTTAAAATAATAAAACAATATTTGTTTCTTTACCTATAAAGAAATACCAGTAACTTAATTATTAAAATACTTGATATACATGTATTTTTTATATAATTTTTTTAAAAACATAACAATTAGGAAATCACAAAATTCTGTTTGTTTAACAATAAACTAGTTACAGTGATCCTGTAATCTAATTGCCTAAAAGTCTTTTATAAACAACCAATTAAATGACAGTTCGTGCACTTGTTCCACCAGCTGATGATGCAGTTCCACTATTGCTGTCTTCAGAACTCATGCTTGTTGGAACGTCATTCTGGGCACTATCTGGCGGAATAGACAAAGTGACTGCTGGAGATGATGGAGTACTTCCGCTTGGACCAGGTGCTCCTGCTGCTTTTTCCACTGCTGCTGACTGTGCCATCATTTTTTGCCTTACCTCTCGTATTTTCAATTGTAGGCATACCTTAGTAGGAAAAATACTTGCATGTTCTGCTTGGAAAACTGCTGTAGCTTGTCCTACAATTCAGGAAAAAAAAAAAACATGAGTACAATTATACCTGGAATATGATAAGACATATTTTTTTAAAATATATAATTTAGAGGTTGCACTTTAACCAAAAAATTATTACTTCATATTCAAATGTGTAAACCTTCTGATCACATTGCCTCTCACTGCCTAGCATCAATTTCTACGCTCACAAATCATTTGTTAGTTTTTTAAGGTACTCTTGTTGCTTTATCCTGTAACTGATTCCCTCAATATGGCTGAAATTATTTCAGAAGTTATTTAAAATGAAAACTCTCAGCCCTTGTTTATACTGATACAAAAATCATGCAAGTATTCCCATAATCAGATTTACCTGATGGAAATAACCCTTGTTCTTCAAAAAGCTGCATTACGAGTGTTCTACGCTGGTCTAAAATCCTCCTTAAAGATGAAAATTGACCGGGAGAACTCGGTGTCCGAGGGGTCATTGGGGAATTCAAACTGCCATCAACCATTTCATCTATTAAATACAAAAATTTAAATTTACAAATCTTAATTAAACAACTGTTGACTTAAAATTTAATTATTCAAAGGATCAAAATTTTTTTGTAGATACTTGGATATCATACTCGGATGTCATAATCTGGTAAAACAATTGTATTCTTATAACAAAAAACATTAATTACAGAAAAAAATGACATAAAACTACAACTGTGCAAAATTCACAAAACACAAACCTAAAAGAAATGCGTTTGACAGACTGATCTTAGGCCCAGACTGATCTTAGGCCAATAACTTTAAATATTTCCTAAATCTATAACTCTCATTTTTACAAAATACAAAACTTGGACTTTGGACCCCTTTGTCATAGAGACCTAATTATATATTATAATTACAGTGAAACTTGTGAAAACTGGACGCGGTCGGGACCACAGAATAAATCCGGTTTTCACAGGTGTTCGGTTTATTCAGGTTTTGATCATGAGTTAATTGCCCTTGACTACTGACCATAAAACTGTAAAAGTTCCTATATCCTTTTTCACAACCTGTGTTAATATTTGAGAAAATTCACAGAAAATTCTTCAAAGAAAATATAAATCATACATTGTATTTAATCAAACAAATAAAAATTTTAACACGTTTATATTTTCAACTAGGAAGTGTGTACAGAGGCATTATGGCAATACACATCGCACATTTGGAGACACAGTTTACTTGCTTGGATTTTTTCTTTTCTCTTGTGTATACAAATTAATTGATTATAAACAAAGCGTTTACTGTAAAATTTTCATTTAGAAAGTCTGGGTAAGAATCTCCCTCCCGCCGATTTGTCTGAAAAAGCCAGGTTCTTCATATACAATGTTGTTCAAATAATTTTTTTAATTTTCTTTGATTTGTAAAGATCCTGAGGCTGCTGTGGTGAAACAAACGAGAGAGAGAGAGAGAGAGAGAGAGAGAGAGAGAGAGAGAGAGAGAGAGAGGCTGTTTAATGTTTTTTGGTTTTATAAAATTGTTAAAATATCATGACTTAAACGATTTCATAACAATTTAAAATCAATGTTGCTATCAACAGAAGACCAGCTTACATGTGCCTTTGATAACTAAAATTTTTAATTCGAACGCAAGCCTGACCCAGTTTAAACCAGATTTTCTGAGAACAGGTGAATAATGCATAATTCATGTTTACTCATAAGTGAAATTCACGTCTAATTAACACGATAGATCACCGCTGTGTACTGATAGATCTGGGCTGATGTTTAAACAAAAGAACAATTATTGATAAGTGGAATGTTTGATTACAGACATGAAATTACATGTATTATGGCTTCTACAGATATATTTGTGTTTTCATTTTACGTTTTATTTTTTCCCCAAGACTAGATATGTTTCTTTGAAACAGATGTGTCGCCTGACACTGCATAAAAATCAATCAAAGGGAAATAATTCAAAAACGGAACAAGATAGAGTTGTGGTTCTTGTGCACTGCACTTCGAGTCATTGCCAGAAACATGTACACCAAGTTTGGAGTCATTTGAACATACTACACCAAAGTTATGCTCCGGACAAGAAATGCTCTATAAAAATCAATCAAAGGGAAATAATTCAAAAACGGAAAAAAATAGAGTTGCGGTTCTTGTGCACTGCACTTCGAGTCATTGCAAGAAACATGCACACCAAGTTTGGAGTCATTTGAATGTACAACACCAATGTTATGCTCCGGACAAGGAAATCTGGACGAAAGTAATCTCTATATGTCGCCTAGTCAGGCGACACAAAAAAGATATCAGGTTTTCCTTCCATTTTAATCGGGAAAAAATGTCCCGTTTTCCAAGATTGTTTTTTGCTAAATATAATATTTTGCTCAGAAAATTTTGTCCCGTTTCCAGAGTTCACAGGTTCCAGTTTATTACCCTCTTCATTAATAATAAAGAGGGTAAAATTCGGGATCAGAAAATATGTCTGGTTTTGACAGAATTCCGGTTTTTACAGGGTCCTGTATTCACAAGTTACACTGTATTATTTTAAAGCTTACTTGAAACAGCTGTGTCTGCCAAGGTATCAAGATTAAAATTCTTCCCAAAGAACATATTATCCTCAAACTTAGCACTTCTAGGTGTCCTCGGAGTGGGCGTTTCAGATTCACCAGAAAGTTTTTTATACCCTGGAGAAGCAGATTCATATATCGCTTGGAGTTAGTTCCCCTGTAGCTGAAAAATAAGAAAATATATACATCAAAGACTGCAAGTCAAGACTCTGGTCAAACTTCCCAATGTTTATAACGATATTAGTAAGAAAATTTTGTTTATAACGATATCAGTAAGAAAATTTTGAATGTACATTAATATTTTCTGTGCATATTACATGTAAATAAGAACAAAAATTTGTTCTAAAATTCAGCTAATTCAAAAAAAAAAAAAAAAAAAAAAAAAGGTCAACCAGCTTCACCAACTGGAGATGTGTTAAACCAGAAAAACATCCCTGTCAATTATCAATGTCATTTGTTATTGATTCTAGAGAAGGGAAAAGTTCACTAACTGAAGATTACAGTTGATACACATGGATGAAAGAGTGTAATAAAAGCTTACTATTTTTTGTTTTTTTTTGTTTTGTTTTGGTTTTTTTTTTTTAAAATGATTTTTGGTTTTTATTTGTCTTGTTTTGTTTTGCTCAGGTAAGTAAAAGGGGATTTTTAGCACTTCACATAATTGTGTAAATAAATAAAACAATATAAAGGATACTATAAATGGATTTACTGTATAAATAATACCTAGAGAAGAAACTTTTCTCTTTTTCTTGGGGATTTTTAGCACTTCACATAATTGTGTTCATAAATAAAATAATATAAAGGATACTATAAATGGATTTACTGTATAAATAATACCTAGAGAAGAAACTTTTCTCTTTTTCTTGTAGTTGTTCAGGATTCCTCGAGGACTCTGAGGCAGTGGAGACATCATTTCACTTTTTTCTGGTAAAAACTGTGGCAACTCCTCAAACTGCTTGTCAAAATCTACCTCTTTTAACACTCTATCAAAATAAAAGATAACAAATACATTGTAAATATATTGACAAATTGCTGTTTTGGGTCGAAAATGCTAGAACTTCTTATAAAACTAAATAGTTCAGTTTATGCAGGTTTTCATTTGATTCAGGTTCAGGTTATCCAGCTTTTCATTTTACCATGGGAGTAGAGTTGAGTAATGGTGTTTTACGCCCCAGTTTTACCATGGGCTTTTCAGTCATAATTGCCACTAAGACTAAACTAATTTATTTATTTTCACTCCAACATTAACCATAAATGCAACAGAAATCAAATTCTCATTTTACATTGCACTTTGAAATCAAATATCAGTAATATCCTTATCATATTATATACATGTATATACTCCATTAAAATATAGGGTACAGTAAAATACCATTTTAATGTCCCTGTATAAAATTGCCACCCAGATCATCTGCCATTGTCAAAGGGGCTGAAATCAATAAATTCTATATTGTCTTTAAGAATCTCAGTCTATTGACCATCAAACCTTCACTTTATTATAACACTGAAATTGGACTGACAAAATGGTGGCAAAGAATAAGGATTATATTGTATACATACTTTTCCATGCCATCTTGTACACCCTTCTTAAATGAGACTCGTCTAGGACTTCCAATATTTGGTGAAAGACTACCACCAGGTGGAGCTAGTATATGTGAAGGCACAGGTAAAGGTGGTGGTTTTATCTTGGGTTTCTAAATAAAGAGAAAAAATTATAAAAATTATATAAAAGTTTTACTTTATATGGGGCATTGTCAAACTACTCTCAGGCACTTCATACCAATGAACAGAAACCCAAATCGCATAAAACAAATAAATCTATAGGCTCTAGCCCGATGAGCCTGTGGGCTCTGTATAGACATGGGCAGCCTACTGAACTTACAAACTTGAGACGGACATGAACTTGAAGCCTTCAGCCTAATGAACCTATCAGCAATGTATAGACAAGGACACTAACCTAAAAAACTTGAAACAGACAAGGGCACCAGCCAAATAAACCTATAGGCTCTGTTCAGATATGGGCACTAACTTTATGAACCTATAAGCTTGGTACAGACTTTATAACTACAGACATCCATGTAAGTAAACTTACAGGTGTTATTGGTCCAGCACTAGTTGGTTCTGTAATGGTGACTAAAGGTGTTGATGTACTACTTGGAACAACTTCTTTCTGAGATTCTTGTTGATCTGTCACTGGTAGAGACGGTGACTTTTCTTCCCCTGAACCACTACCTCTGGATGACTGCAATGTGTTATAATACACAGATTCATCAAACTGATAACAATTGTTTATTTTATTGAAACATTAAAACAGCAATGACATTCATTTACAACATAAACTTTATTACATTTAATCCTTTATGTTGTAGTAACCTGCTGTTCATCACTTCAGAACTTTTATTCAAACATTATCACTAGCATAATCCCTAAAATTTGTGCACATCATTTTCTATTTCTTTCATTATTTGGCATTAAAATGTGTTAAACTGGCTTTTTATTTAGTCTATGTAGATTCTAAATTTTAGATGACAACGCTATTCTATGTTTCAATAAATTTAAAATTACTAGTAGCCAAATTTAAAAAAATTTGTGAAAATATAGTCTTTTTTAAAGTATTTTCTCACAAATTTGCTAAAATATGTTACTTTTTGAAAGAATTTCTCAGAAATTAGTAGCCAATGGAGATTTTTGCTACTAAGAATGGAAATATAGCTATTATGGATTCAAATTCTGTTTTGTTTTAATTTTTTACAAAAGATTTGAAATTCCAATTATAAAAAGGAAAAAGATAGAATTGAAATATAATAATTCTTATCTGCGACTGTCGTGTTTTACATTTAATGATAAAGCAAATATCAATTAAATTCATAAAAGTCTTGAATTGCTTTGGTAGCTTTGTCTAAAAACATGTCAAATGCTCAAGTATTGGAATTCACCAGAGTATCACGTGATACCTCATAGCATTTGTGCGGAACAATTATTTCTATTGACAACGGAATCGCATAAAGTTACGTTTTCCCGTAGTAACGACATTTTTTCGGGAATGTTTGACGTAGACATAATCCATTTCAATCCGCACAATTGTTAGGAGGTACTGATCACGTGGTAAGCTGGCGAGTTCCATTATAAATGTCAATAAAATCAACTTATTGTTATTTATATGCATTGGAAGCAGGGGTTCAAAATTACCCAGGTCTGTGGTCTGGGACCTTTTGATTTTCCTTTGGGACTCTGAATTTTTTCTGTGAAAGTCTGACAGACCTGCTGTCAGGACAATTTTTAGAATACACTTACTCAGTGTCTTAAACATTTTTAGAATACTCTTTTTTTGTGTATTAAAATTATGTGATGTATATTGCAATTTGTCGAAGGTGTTATTTCCGATCATATCCGCAAATGAAAAAATAATGCACAGCCACTATGACAACAGTTTCACTTGAGTGTTTGTTATATATGATATATTTAATTAAGAATAAAAACAAAGTATATCAACATGAGTTTATTCAATTTTGTTCCATGGGACCTCCCAATCTTAAAATATAGGCAACAAGTCCTGGACCTATCATTGTGTAATATAATTTTGAACCCCTGGAAAGAATAAACTGAAAATGGGTCCTGGTAAGAACTGGCAGGTCTATTTGACTTTTTAAGCAAAAATACACATCTTACCTTTCTCTCTCTTCTGGCAGGACTCATACCAGCTACAATCTCTTTATATTTTTTCCCTTTACAACTTCTTTGTGGTTTGGCATCAGTTTCCTGATCTTTCTCCTCTGTTTCTTCTGTTCTTTCATCCCTGATCTCTGAGGTGTCTTGGGACTGTAGAGGTTCAGAAGATAGAACTAATGGAGAAGGACGCTGGGGTTTGTGCTGATTGCTTGACGGAGGCGAGAAGTGGACATTCTGATCATGTTGGACATTCTGATATAATCCAAGAGGAATTGGAGACAGATTTTGCTGTGGGGATGATAGAGTTCTCGGACTTGTGGTTGGACATGTAGGCTTTGGCACTGAAATCAAAAGACATTTAATTAGAATTACAATTTTTTTTTCTTCTATTTATGAAAATTTATAATTAAAGTTGAGTTTCACAGATTAAACCACACTGGTAAAACATTTACCAAATCAAGTTACAATGCTAAATGCAGAATTAATTTTTCAAAAATAAAATAAAATGCTGTTTCCATAGTAACTTACTGGCCTAAATTTTCAAAAAGTTGTTAAATTAAACCAATTTCAAAATTTTTGTTTCTATACAGTGCATCTATTGTCAGCCTTTTTTTAAAAAGGCAAAACTATATGTTGGTTTTGAATTATCTCCCTTTGATTTTTTCTTCAGGTAACCTTTAAAAATTTGAGAGAGAGAGAGAGAGAGAGAGAGAGAGAGAGAGAGAGAGAGAGAGAATTTACTTACTCATCACGGTGGTATTTTTTTGTAAACTTTCAGTAGCTACAGGAATCATGGCTATAGTTGCCTTAACCTTGTGTGGTCGAGACTGGTTAGTGCCAGAGACATAACCAATTTCAGATTTTGACTCCGTTGAAAGTGGTGTCATTGTTTGTGACTTGTAAACACCTGAAGCAAACAAAATAGAATTTTAAAATAACCCAAGTTCTAATGAATTAGTTAACATATAGCAAAAACCTTTAAATATGAACATCTATCGGAAATTATTTCATAGTATAAAAATTTTCTTTATTACATTATTTCTGGTTCATGGTGTGATTGTTTGGTATTCATAACCATATCAATTTTTATTATCAATTGTGGAAATAAAAAGGTACTTCCTTCAGCATCAGGGCCTGGTTTCACAATCATTCCTTAACCAAGATTTTCCTTAAATTATGCATATTTTGGTGATCTCTTTTTAAATTAAAAATGATCATTTATGAAAAAACTAAATACATATGTTACAAGCTTGAAGTGATCTTCAAAATGACATCTTAAACACCTGAATATCTAAACAATTAACTAATTTATTGAGATTCAAAATTTGCCAGATTTAAGTTAAGGAAAATCTTAGTTAAGGAATGATTGTGAAACTGGGACCAGAAATTATTTCATGGTATAAAATTTTCATGATTTCCAGTTCCTGATCTTTTGGTATTACTATATGAATTATCATTCTTACTTATCACTTTTCTCAGTTCATATCAAGTACTAGTTGATATAAAATGCTAAAAGATACTTTACAGCAGTTGATGCTGATTTTGTCTTATATAAACTCAAACTCCTGGTCTGATAATTAGGTCAAATTCTAGTGGAGTGGAGTAATTGTATTCTCATCAAAGCCAATATTTTTTCACTGACTAGTACAACAAGGTGGTCATGTTCTGGGATGGTGGTGAAAACTAAAGTGCTCAGAAGAATAGGTTTTTTTCTATTAAAAAAGTTTCATACTACTTAGAAATGTAAGTCTGAATAAAATAAACAAATAAATTACAAGCTCTAGTTAAACTGATATTTACATTAGGTTTTGTGCTTTGGAAGTGGGGGTTGTTTATGGGTGGGGGTGGTCACTGTTTAATATGGTCATTATTTTATTTCTTACCTTGATAATACATGGGGCTATGACTCTGTGGAGGGCTTTGAGACTTTGGGGGCGTGGTCACTGTTTTAGATATGGTCATCATATTTTGTCCTTGCTGGTTTAGTTGTACACCTGGACTAGCAGCTGGGGATCTTGTTGCTTGGGGCTGTATTAAAACCTGTTGGACTGCTCCCTGGGGACCTTCAAATCAAAATATTACAGATTACAGTTTTATTTTTGTATTTGATAATGTGGACTGCTTCATCTATTATGCATGGTCTTGGTTAATGAAGTTAGGAAAATAAAAATCTTACTGTCTTGAGCTATAAGCTTACTAGCTCAAAATGAAAATCTCACAGCCAAAAAACCAATCATATTTATAAATTACCATGTATACACATTTTCATTACTGTAATATCATACTGTTTGTGAAGGATTAAATTTTCCTACTTTCCTTGGTTGACAAAGCACTATGGAATTTAATGTCACTGAATTTTTTTAAATAACCAAGTTCTCAAATAGGGTGTTTTGTTTTTTTTTTTTTGTTTTAAACAAAACTCAACACAAAGAATAATGTATTAATTAAACTACATTATTTTTATCCAGTTTTATACTGTATGTAAACTATTTTAGTTCTTACCCTGTTGTATTGACCCAACATAAGCTTGGATATAGGCAGGGGAGGTAACTCCTTGCATGGTAGCTGGTGCTGAACCAGTGGTCATAACTTGAGTTTGCTGTACATACATTCTTCAAAGAAAGTGAAAAACAAAAAACAATTTGTGAAACCAAGGAGCACTGAAGTTAATGAATGGTTGTAAATAAATTTTCTTGCCATTTTATCTTTTTAAAATGTGTTTTTATGTACAGTATATCCCGGATATATTGAACTCGCATATATTGAACTCCCGCATATTTTGAAATGACAAAAAATCCCCTGCAAAACACCTTCTTTTTATGACCAAAAAAATCCCGCTTATATTGAACTCGCTTATATTGAATTCCCGGTTATATTGAACCCTTTTTTTGGTCCCGACAAGAGCAAATTCTATGACTTTTACCCGGATATATTGAAGTGGTATTTTGAACGGAAGTTTGATCAATTTAGCCGAAATCATGCGGGTTACCGTCAATATGTTGAGGCCAAATACGGGGTCGCAGTAACTGATTTGAACTCATAATTAAAGATAAGTATCGTACATAGTGAGAACTTTTCAAGGTAAATAAAAATATCACATGTTTTTGTTAGTTGTTTAAATTAATTTGAAATAACAACATGGCATCCACGCCACAGAAGAGAAAAACTTTGTCATTAATTACAAAATATAAACTTATAAACAAAATCGACAAAAAAGTGAAATCAAAGGCAGATATTGCAAAATATTTTGGTATAAAACCTTTAAGTCATTTTAACAATGATTTATAAACAAAAGGATGTAATATTACAGGCTCACTCGGGAAAGTTTTCACGAAAACGTAAACGTTTTAGATCTGGAAACTATAATGAAATTGAGGAATGTTTATATCAGTGGTTCACAAATGTCAGAAGTTCAAAAACTCTTTAATTCTTTAAATATTTTAGAGGAATTTATTTCCAAAATTGGTAGAAAAAAAAGAAAAACAGTTAAAATTGACCGACTTTTTAAGTCATTTTTTGATTAAAATAGTGTTTGTACCAATCAGTTTTGATAAATGTTTTGTACTTTGAGTAAATAAATGAAAATTTATTTTTGAAATGGCCTTTTTTATGTACCATGATATATTGAATTTCGGATATATTGAACTAGTTTCCCAAGTCCCCTCAACTTCAATATATCCGGGTAATACTGTATATATTTTTCACCTGGTATAGTCAGTAAAAAACAGCAACCAATTTAATACATTTTAAATAATTGCTTTATTAATTTTTAAGCCTCTTGAGACTCACAAATAAGGTAATTGCAAAAACTTTAAAATCAACAAAATTGTGAAACCAGATGATTTATAGATCTTTTTTAATAGTTATTGAATACAAATTTTAATTATTTTTAATTCTGATTGGATGGAATGACAATTACTCTCATTTCTGATTGGACAGTACAAGTTAACATGTACTTACTTTTGATTGGATGGCATAAGAATTCTCTGCTGTTGTTGCTGCTGCTGGAGTTGTTGCTGTTGTACAACTTGTGGTTGAACTTGAATTGGTGATGGACTCAATTGAATATGTTGTGGATATATCTGACCCTGTAACTGTCCTTGTAAATGAGATTGCTGTTGAATAGGAGTGGCTACAGACACAATTGGTTGACTTGTTTGAAGCTTTGCATTCTGATTGGGTGATGCCAAAATACTTGGATTTTGATTGACATTTACAAGTTGAGTAACCACAGGAATGTTCTGCTGTTTATTTGTAGCAACTGCTGAATTAAGAACCAAAGGAGAAGCTAAATTCTGTTGGGTATTGATAATATTTGCTGTTTGTTGTGCTGGTATAAATTTCCCTTGGTTAGGCATATTTGTAACAGCTGCCAATTTTATGCCATTTCCACTTGGGGCAAAATGAAATTTTCCAGTTGCCACAGGCTGTGGTGAAGGTTGAATATTTGCCTGGTTTGCCTGTATTTGCTGTGGCAAGGGAGAATGTATAGGAGTATGTGATTGGTTGCCTTGACCAGCAAATGTAAGTTGTATGTTCCCCTGCTGAACAGGTGTTCCAGGGAGTGCCATTTGTAGAACATTCTGCATTTTGCCGCCATTTGGAGTTGCAACTCTGACAGAAGGTAATATGTATTGCACATGAGTTGGTTGAAGATTTCCTGCAGGTAAACCAATAGCCTGTGTAACAGCTTGTGGTTGTTGTTGAACTGTTTGTACTGTCTGTGGTGGTGGGGGTGTCTGATTAGTTTTAAGAATAATATTTGTTAAGAGTGTTGCTGGTGCTGCTGTCTGTGTTGGAGTCGACAGATTCTGGTTGTTCTGATTGGTGTTATGTGGTGGCGCTATATTTCGCAGCGTTGTTGTGATAAATCCTCCAGAAACATTGGTATGTACTGTTTGAGATGTTGAACTTTTGACCAAATTTGGTGATGGAACACCAACATATCCAATGCCATACTGACTTGACGGAATATTTTGTACCAAAATCGCCCCGACATTTTTCATATTTCCTGTATTCTGCTGTGTATTTTGCAGAAGTGTATTTGGCTGCTGTTGAACATTCAAGTTAGCATAAGCAGAATTGACTGTAACAGGTTGCTGAACTCCTGAACTTAAAACAGACATACTTCATTCCAGATTGTTGCATCGATACAATAGGTTTAGATGCTATAGGCACTGGTGTTGTAATGGGTTTCCCAGTCGTAGTATAGGTAGGGGCTACAACAGTAGACCCTTGATATGCATTAGTAACCATTGCCTGGGTAGCTGCCATTAACTGGACTGAACTAGTTGTAACTTGTCTACTCAACTGTATGCTAGGTGGAGTGCTAGCTGGCTGAAGTTCACTCAGTTGTTGTTGTTTAATTCCTTTGGGTCCTTTTTGAGTAATTTTTCCCATTATAGGACCTTGTCCATTACCCAACATTGTCTGAGTATTAGAAGATAAGATAATTTGTTTTTTATCTTGTTGTGTTGTCATGGTGATATTGTGAATTTTCATTTGTCCCATTTTCATGGTATGATGCTGAGTTACAGGCAACCGGTCCTGTGTTACAATAGATTCTGTCAGACTATGTTGCACACCTACAGTGGAGGGAGATAAATCACTCATCTGTCCTAATGGATCCAGCAATCGGAAATCTGATAAACTTCCTATTCTTGAATGCTTTGGCTTAGCCTGAAATACAGCTCCTTTTGGCTGAAAACTTGACCCCACACTTGAAGGCCTTGGAATCAATTTTTCATATCGTAGAGCATCTTCTGGTGAACCAGTAATATCAGTTTTTTCCCCGTGCGGGTGATTCGGGAACTTTTCTGATAGGTGTTGGTCTATAAGTTATATCTGCTGGATTTATATGCTTCATAACTGGAGAAAATCTTTGCTGTGGAAAAGCTTTGTTTTCAATAAGAATGTCTTCCTCTGTCTGACTGTCAGTCTCACTATCTGACACATGTTCTTTACAAGTTAAATCTCGTCCCTCTGTGTCACTGATATCATCTACATCTATATATAAATAAATAAATAAATAAATAAATAAATAAATAAATTAAATTAAAATTAAATACATAATTGAAAAAAATCTAGTAAATAAATAGAAATAAAATAAATAAATTGAAATAAATAAGTAAATAAATATATGAATACATAAATAAACAAGTAAGCAAACAAACAAACAGATAGATAATTTAACAAATAAAATAAATTAACAAATTAATGTTTAGACTGCGATCTTTGAAAAACAAAAATAATTGATAAAAATATGAAAGTGCTGTCCTCAGTATTTAGTCAACAAAAAATCTTTTAAACCTTGAGCTTAGGTTAAGTTTGGATTAAGAAAATTTCATGAAAATGTACCAGTTCACCAAAACAGAGGGTGTAGATTAATCATTTATAAATGTATGTCCAAAATGAATCACATGCATTTTATCATTGTTAATGATTACACAACTATCATGCGACTTTTGTAATGATAATTTTTTTTTGACTGATGGACAGACAACACACTGTCATGGAGTCATGCCACTTCTTGTGAAGTACTGTAGGTTACAGAATGAACTGCCCTCACAGAGATTGTAATGTTTAGTAACAAACTGGGAATTACACATATATCTTACAACTGACAACATTAACACAATACCTTCATTTTTCTGTTCATCAATAACCATTCGTTCATCATCACTTGTTTCTTCCTCTGTTTCCTTGGATACAGATAAATGATGCTGACTTGAATCCCTTGTCTTGTCGCTTTCATTTAAGGACTGCAATTGGTCAGTCTTATTTGCATTGGAGGACCGTACTCCTAACTTGTTCATAAGCTGCCTTTCCAAAACCTAAAAACCACACAAATATTTTTATGTCTTTCGATTACAGCATGGCTAAATTACTGATGAGGCATTAATGATTCAAGAGTTATAGATTTGGTTTTTCACCCAGATTCATGGTATACAGTATACATATTATTAGTTACATATTTTTAAGCAGGGTGTATGGGATTTCCAGCCTGTAATGATACCACTGCAGCTGAGAGTGATACATCTTCTGACAGGTTGTAAATTCCCATACACCATGCCCAATAGGTCTTAGCCCTAATATATGTGCCAAGTCTTTTGAAACATACAATAGACAATAACAATAACAGTAATTACAAAAACTATCCAAATTTTCCTGAGTTTGGACCCCACTGCCACAATATTTAATAAGAAAGATATATCTAAGTTCTAGTCACAGTTAATAAAATAAACAGCTAAAATTCACATAGTACATTAAGTACAATGCATAATTTCTAGATGATTAAAATTTCAGTATACTCATGCAGCTTTTACCTTGACCTATGAACTTATGACCTAGAACATTATATAAAATTTATTGTAATACCCACTGTAAGAATACTTTAATATCCATGGCTATACAACATCTTTATAGTTTGATAGGTTTCAGGTAAGCTAAAAACTGGCTACAAATTACCTTAGCAAAATGCATATTGTCTTCTTCTGACACAGAAGATCCAGGTGGAAAGAAAGCAGAACCTTCATTATCCCTTGGTACGGCAGACAGACTTTGTGATCGTCCACGACGAATTTCAAAAAGTTCTTGTCTTGTAGGAACAGGTTCTCTCTCATCTCCCAATCCAATATCAGCATCATCTGGAATATCGTCTGAAAAATTTAAAAATACAAATATATAAGTTACATCAATTTTATTTATTTTTTAAAAGTGTAATGAATGAATAAACCTATAATTCAATGTCAGGATTTTGTATTTATACATGTATGGTTTTTTTGGTGGTTTAATTCTATAATATCCTTCTACTAATTGGTCTTAAAGCCACATTTCTTAATAAACCCCTTCCCAGAAATTTTGCCTGTACTTTGTACTGATCACATTATATAGCAGGATTCTTTATCGAGCCATGCCTAATGTGACACCGGACCTCTTGTATTTTAAGTTTCAATTTAAAAGAACCATGACTTTCATTTTGTAATGTCAAGTGCTTTGTGAAAGAACAGTCATTTACCATTTTCAGGTCCTGGGTCAGACTATGTCAGGGTTCAAATCCACAACCTCCCACTTACGGAGCGAGCACTCTACCAACTGAGCTACCGCAGTGGTCAACAAGAGTGGAGTTGTGTAATGGGATTTGATGTTCTAGTCAAGGTTCTTTTACTTATAACTGGGACAGTCAGTTCTGGGATTATGGGAAATACCAGAGTACCAGGAGACTTTCTCACACCAGGATCTGCCAGGGCAGAGTTGAAATCTAGACATTGAGAAGCACTTTGAAATGTAAGGATGTGCTTTAGACCATTTCGTCACCGAGGCTCCCACACAAAAGGCAATTACACAATACTACTACAGTAGGAAGCAAGTTTTACCTAAATCTTCCAAAGTCTCATCAGTAGAGCTCAGTCTGCTGCTTCGTTGTTTAAGCTTTTCTGCTATTGTGTTTGATTTCTTCCTCTCTTTGGAGCACCATTTCCAGTCTGGATGTGCTTTGAAATGAGCTTCTTTTACCTTTTAATTAATTAAAAGAGTCATGTAATGTGACAAGTAAGAATTAAGGATGTCTGTGTACAAAAACAATCCATGTGATAAAATCACTTTGTACTATTGTATAACAATTTTAATACAACAAATAGTAATTAACCTGAGGTAGCAGTCAGTGTCACCTCCATAGGGGCAGTCACCTGTCACTTAACCAACAAACTGCAGGAAATATTTTTATATTCAAGTACAAATCGAAGCCTTTTTTTGTCATGAATACAAAAATTCATTAAAAAGTGGATGAGTATTTAAAACTTAAAATTGACAAATTTTACCTGATTAATGGAATAACAGTACTATAATGTTCTTTTATACTTGTATAGAAAAATTCAAAATCAGTTTTTGTGATGGGAGTGGAGTGGAGTGGAGTAATGGTGTTTTACGCCCCAGTCAAAATTCTTTCACTTATTTCAAGGCAGTCAGTTCTGGGTTGGTGGAGGAAACCGGAGTGCCCAGAGAAAACCACCGACCTTCGACAAACGAACTGACAAACTTTCTCACACTAGGATCTCTCCCGAGTGGGATTCGAACCTAGGCAGTGAGAGGCACTGTGATCCTTAAGCGATCGCTTTAGACCACTCGGGCACCGAGGCCCCAGTTTTTGTGATGGGGAAAAGGCCATTAAAATAGATATTTAAAACAAATTAAATAATAACAAGTTTTCATTAAAAAAAACCAAACAATCTGATTTAGATTTATCACAAGTCTTCCTTCATTTTTTTCATTATATGTCTTACTCTAAGCTAAAATTGAAATTGTAAGAACAAGGGATCTGCAATGACACTGGCCAATATTTTAGGAATATTTCATTTATACCAGGAAGTCACCATCTATAGATGAAGTTTTAGAAACCCTGAGAAAAATAAACCAACCTGATGAGCCAGATCATGATATTTTTGTTTTTCCTTTGGTCCCAATGCATACCACCATTCACCAAGGATTTTACTGACGGTTCTGTTGTCCTGGTTTGGATGTCGTTGATGTACCAAATGACGATGTCGCTTACTAAATATCATAAACGCATTCATAGGCCTTCGGATATGATCTTTGTCTTTAGGCTAAAATAAAAGATTGTTACATAATCAACAATGGCCTTCTTTCTGCTTAATTTGGGATCAACAATATGTATTTATCCCAGACAATCAGTTGTGGGTGATTAAAAATTATAGCTATTTTTCTGCCTAATTTGAAACCAAATTTTAAAGGGCCATTTTTCTGCTTAATTGATCATAAAACATAATTATTCCAGGCAATAAGGTCTGGAGAAAAACAAAGTGTCTGGAGACCTTTCATAAGCAAAATCACAAACATTCCCACTCCCACATTAGAATCTGCCCATGCAAGATCACACCTAAAAGTAAGAAAAGACATGATCCATAAATCAACACATTAGCCCACTGTGATACCTAGGTTCATTTTAGTATTCAATTTTTATCAAACACAACATCGCAAAATTTACATCACTAGATTCACTACTACAGGTCCTTTCTTCAATTTCACATTAGAATTTTTTTTGAATAGAAGACAGGAATTTGTGACTGAATACTTACTTAGTAACGACCAAACAACAGAATACCCTGAAAAAAAAGAAGCCAGATAAAATGGACTTGGAATCTGTTAACAATGAAAACCCATAGTTCGACATAAACGTTATAAGACTTGCCTTTCGAGGACTTTTTGGTTCATCTTTCAGTGCACTTAGAGATTGTGTCCTTCTCTTGGTTGGAGTGCGGGGTTCTTTCTTTACAGGAGATTCTGGAGGGTTGTCTTCCTTTGTGTCGAAAACATCATCATCACCAAAGTCTTCATTATCATCATCATCAAATGGTGGAGCTGAAAATATAAATATTTAAGAAATTTAATGCAGTTCAAATTAGATAAACACAATGTATTTTGATATTGAAGCAAATTTATGTGTACAGAAAATGGACACTTTCTCATCATTATGCTTATTTCACAATTATGTCAATACTGAATTATCCGATTAATTAGTCAAAAACTGATAAACTGAAAAGGGCCATGCAGAATCTATAGATAATTTTGTTGAATCTCAGTGATTAAATATTACTAGCATTAACTGTCAAGAAATATACATTGTATTTATAAAAGTTAATGTGTTACACATCAGTGATTGTGTCCATGGTATATAAGTTGAGTGTCCAACACGTGGACCAAGAGTGATTGTCATGTAATTACTAAAGTTTAAAATATGTTACGATTTTACCACATTGCGAATTCTCTGTTTAATAAGCATAAGTATTCACGAAAAAAGTGTGTGTTTTCGTGATAGATAAAAGGTCTTGTGTAATTTTACAGTATTCAAAGTTAGCCACTGGTTGTAGCAGCATTCATACTCTTTTAATCCTGCCCACCCATCCAACCCTTATATATTTGACATGTATTTATATGTTAATTTTTTCTATTGTAGATTTTGAATGTTTTATTATATCTACAAGTTGTATCATATAGCTACTACATGTGTAGACACTTGTCTGAAAAGCTGCTACACATGTAGTCACTTGTCAGCTGCTACACATGTAGTCATTTGTCAGCTGCTACACATGTAGTCACTTGTCAGCTGCTACACATATAGTCACTTGTCAGCTGCTACACATGTAGGCACTTGTCAGCTGCTACACATTGTAGGCACTTGTCCAGCTGCTACACATGTAGTCACTTGTCAGCTGCTACACATTGTAGGCACTTGTCCAGCTGCTACACATGTAGTCACTTGTCAGCTGCTACACATGTAGTCACTTGTCCAGCTGCTACACATATAGTCACTTGTCAGCTGCTACACATGTAGTCACTTGTCAGCTGCTACACATGTAGTCACTTGTCAGCTGCTACACATGTAGGCACTTGTCAGCTGCTACACATGTAGTCACTTGTCAGCTGCTACACATGTAGTCACTTGTCAGCTGCTACACATGTAGTCACTTGTCAGCTGCTACACATGTAGTCACTTGTCCAGCTGCTACACATATAGTCACTTGTCAGCTGCTACACATGTAGTCACTTGTCAGCTGCTACACATATAGTCACTTGTCAGCTGCTACACATGTAGGCACTTGTCCAGCTGCTACACATGTAGTCACTTGTCAGCTGCTACACATTGTAGGCACTTGTCCAGCTGCTACACATGTAGTCACTTGTCAGCTGCTACACATGCAGTCACTTGTCCAGCTGCTACACATGTAGTCACTTGTCAGCTGCTACACATGCAGGCACTTGTCTTAAACTTATGTGTCGAGTTTCATTTTATAAATAATTTATATTAGTTTGAGCTTGGCGAATTAGAATATAAATGGAAATATATACAAGAAAGCTTTGCTCATCAATGTAAATTAGGGTGTATGTAATATTAACTACTTACGACCATCTTGATCTGTGACTGTTGCTCTAGATGACAACTCCGATGGTTGTGTAGTTGCTGTGGCAGGTGGTTGCAGATTCTGTACAGCTGGTTTTTGTAACTTCTGAGGTTGTTCTGATGTTTGGGCCGATCCTGGCGGAGGGCCAGTGTTTGTTAAGAATGGAACAAGTGAATGCCATGGAAACACTGGAACTGGTTTATCTGGTGCAGATCCTGAAATACAAATTACAATTGATCATGTGTCTCAAGAACCTAGAAGACACTCACACCTGTGTTAAAGGCCATCTTCATTTTTGGGGTCATCTATCTTTTAATCTATTCAATTCCTCTCAAATCATTGTATAAATTTGTTATCTGTCTTTATATAAGGGCTATAGTGTGAACAATCTATTCAATTCCTCTCGAACCATTTTATTTGTAATTGACTTTTATATAAGGGCCACAGTGTGTCCACCTTTTTTGGTCCCATGTGGCTATTGAATATTTCTATAAAGGATACATTTTAACCAGTTCCTTTGACAACTTTCATTGTTTCTTTAAAAGTATGTCAAAACAATGAAAATTTTGAAATTTTTGAAATTTTTGAAGCCATATTTTGAAATGTATGTCAAAACATTGCAAATAATACAATTTTTTAATTCTTGAAGGCTAAAAATAAATTTTTGGAAATTTAAATGATAGATTTAAATCAATGATGAGTAAAATAACTAATCTAATACTGATGTTGTTAAAGAATTTTTAAAAATTACAAAATTTTTTAGAACTTAGATTCCAGAAGAATTAATAAGCCAATTATTGCCAATTACAATTTACAATGCACGGCAATGGTATGAATTTCTGTAACTTCAATTATAGGTGGTGATGTCACAATATAAGTACAATAATCCATACTGATATGTAATACCGGTACTCCATTTCACTCCACAAAACAAGTCTAAGCTAAAGAAATATTATCTGTGGTTTCAGATCACATTCTAAATTATCAGTGCATGTAAACAGGTAGTTAGGTAATATTTAAAAAAAACAACAACAAATTTCTTGGTTATATGTACGAAGTGGTTAATTGTTAAATTTAAAAGGAAAATTGTCTAAAATTAAAAAACAAAATTTTAGAGGATGACCAAAATTGTCAAGGTTGAGAACAGCATCAGCTTTTTACATAATTTAAGTTAATATGATCATATTAGACATCATTTTAGCAGCTGATTTGTTCATGTTTAATCAAGTTAATTCCCAATCAATAACACCCAATATGTATACAGTTATATATGTCTTGTGACAAATTTTTACTGCAGCACAACCTCTCACGATCACCCTATTGATTTTTGTTCAGAATAAATCACCACGTTAGCAAGAATGTACTAACAACAAAATTGTCAATTAGAATCCATGTCTCACAATTACAGCTGATCAGGTCTAAATGACTTGTAAGGAAGCCATCCTAAATATGTCCTTAGTTCTCCTTTAGATAATAAGCAAAAAATGACCTGTCCTCAATGTCTTGAAATTTTATGGCTAATCAAATGACTGTATCTGAGTTTTTGAAGTTTTTTAAAAGGTTTCTTTGAAACTCTGGGTTGCTCTGCCATTGATTTTGCAAAATTTGCTCCAATTTTTTCATCAATTTTATTATCAGCTTATAGTTTTTGAGGAAATGTTTGATATACCAATTAACTTCTGAGGAAATGTTTGATATACCAATTAACTTCTGAGGAAATGTTTGATATACCAATTACTTCAAGGGAAATGTTTGATATACCAATTAACTTCTGAGGAAATGTTTGATATACCAATTCACTTCAAGGGAAACCAAACATCTGTCTAACCAAATCAAAAAGTAAAGAGAAGTGTGTCAACCAAACATCTGTCTAAACCAATCAAAAAATCTTGACTAAAGAGAAGTGTGACAGTGTCAACCAAACATTTGTCTGAACCAATCAAAAACTCTGACTTAAGAGGGTCATGTGTGTCAACCAAACATGTCTAAACCAATCAAAAACACTGAATTAGAAGGTTCTCTGTGTTAAACATACACCTGTCTAAATGAATCACACACTTACTCAGGAGGGGTTCTGCGTTAACTAAATACCTGTCTAAACCAATCAAAAACACTGACTCAAAAGGTGTTCAGTTTAAACTAGTCCCACTGTAATCAAATCATTTAAATCCAAGCAAAATACAGGTACTCATATTTTTATTATTTTTACAGACAGAAAGCTGTCTTTATTTTGTAAATGGTAATAAAAACACTGATACTTGACATAATACCATGGTAACAGAAAATAACAAAAAAAATATATTCTGTTGCTAACTAACTATATAATTAGTCTTATATTCTTTCCAGACAGAAAATTACATTTTTATATAAATATGTAGATAATTATCTCTGATATACAAAACAAGCATGAATTATAAAAGATAAAAGTAACATCATTAAAAATGATAAAATGTCTTAGTTTTGGTCAACTTGTAAAAAATGATAAAAATGCCTTAGTTTAAGTCACCTTGTTAAAATGATAAAAATGCCTTAGTTTAAGTCACCTTGTTAAAATGATAAAAATGCCTTAGTTTAAGTCACCTTGTTAAAATGATAAAAATGCCTTAGTTTAAGTCACCTTGTTAAAATGATAAAAATGCCTTAGTTTAAGTCACCTTGTTAAAATGATAAAAATGCCTTAGTTTTAGTCACCTTGTAAAAATGATAAAAATGCCTTAGTTTTGGTCACCTTGTAAAAATGATAAAAATGCCTTAGTTTTAGTCACCTTGTAAAAATGATAAAAATGCCTTAGTTTTGGTCAACTTGTTAAAATGATAAAAATGCCTTAGTTTTAGTCACCATGTTAGAAATATACAAGGATGAAATTAAAGTCTGTTAGTGCAACCATGTTAAGTTATTTTATTTAAAGGCAATCGGTTTTGGAATGGCTGAGGAAACCAGAGTGCCTAGAGAAGACCATAAACCTTTTTTCCCCACTATTTGGTCTTTAAACCAAGGCAGTGAAAGACAATTCAAGCTGTTATCTGTAAACATGCACTTTAGGCCACTGAGTCCCAGATTTATAGAGCTCTAAAAGTGTTCTTAATTATTATGTGGTAAATGCACGTAGTTTAATTTATAATGCAATAAAAAAGGATTCAATTCAAAGCATGCCAATTTATCTTGTATGGCCCTACTCTATATCATGCATCAATGGAACCAGAACTTATCTTATTATTTTATGATTTCACCATTTCATTTCTATACAGTACAGTGTTTTCATTAAACACTTCACACTATGCTTTTGACTCTTGGTAAAAAAGTTAGCTTAGGTTTTTGAAAAGTAAGAGACAAAAAATTTGTCAAATGAAAGATAGATTTTGGTGCCAAATGAAATAAAACAGTTCAAGTGACTAAAGCCTCTGAAACTAAAAGCTAATAATGAAAATTGATGACAATTTTGGAGCAAAGTTATTAGCCAAAATCAATATTTTGGAGCCAGAAATTAAAAACAAGAGGTCCAATATGGCCCTAATTTGCTCACCTGAGTTTAAATGTAACTGGTATGTCTTGATAATACCTGGTTAAGTCATAATATGTTGCCTCAATAGAAGTGGTTTCAGATAACATTATTTTTATTGTTTTGGTTTTTAGCTATATAGGTCACTGTGCCAAAGCGACCAGAAACACAAATGAGAATGGCAATGGTACTATTGACTAATATGAATGAAATGCACGTGACCAGTAGTGTTTGAGAAGAAGTCTTTTGATGGATGTATGGATGGATGACAGAGTTCCTATCCATAACAGAAGCTCACATGAGCCACTTTCAGATCCGGATTTAAGACTTTACAGATATGAAACATTAATTAAAATATTTAAAAAAAAAATTGTAAAATTCAACTGCAAATTATTTTTAAAAAATTGTTCAATTAATTTAAACAATGACACATAACAATGATTTTGTAAAACAAAAAAAAAAAAAAATACAAAACAAAAAACAAAAACAAAACAAAAAAAAAACAAAAAAAAAATTCAAGGTTTTAGCTAAATCTACATATCAGTATCACATGTATTTCAAAAATAATAATTCACTAAAAAGTAAAAATTCATAACATCTCTTCCATGCACCATTGTAAGTCATAAAATTCAGAAATTTAAAAAAAAAAAAAAAAAAAAAAAAAAAAGTGGCCTCACTGGGATTTGAACCCTCGGCCCTTGGGTTGCTAGAATTGAAAAAGAAAAAAGTCGAAAAAAGCGACTTGTATTTTACAGAATTTCATGAAAATTGTTAAACATATATTTCTTCACATAAGAAAATGATGTTTGGAAATTAAATTTAAAATTTATAAATTGTTTGAAGCATGTGTTGACGGACGGACGGACGGACGACGGAGGGTCTGCCTCTATTGATACCAATAGCTCACATGAGCACTTTGTGCTCAGGTGAGCTAAACAAATAGCAATTGCCTAAATAGACCCCAGTGACAACTCAATTGTATCTAAACAAATGACTTTTAAGTTATAGCACATCTTCTTATTGAAACCAAATTAAAAAAAATTAAGATGATGTAGAAAAAAATTATACATACCTGTCACAGATGGTGGCTGTTGTCCATTGCTAGATGTTGTAGCACCCAGTGGCATAAGTGGCAGGATAGATGCCGAGCACGTTACTATCATACTATTTGTGACAGGAGCAGCTTGTATTGGCTGTAAATGTTGCTGAATAACAGAATACATCTGTGTTTTATCAGGACTTGAAAATCGAGGCACATTATTTTGAACTGTGACTGCAGACATCTGAATTGGCATAACAGCCTGGGTTTTCACTGGACTAGAATTTATAAGACTTTTTAGTGTTGTCATAGACGCAGTCTGTGATACCTGCTGTGAAACGATAGGCACGGAATTTGGTATTATAGGAATGCTATTTAATGGCTGTCTTATTACATTTTCCTTCAAACGTTCAGAAATTGCAGAATGAGACGACAAACTTTGCGTTTTACGACCGTGAAGTTCCGTATTTATCACAGCCGACACACCAGCAACTTCTCTTATATCACTACTACTTGCCAATCTTTGCTGAAGATGTACAAGAGTACCATAAGGCGCATGTCCGTGCGGACTTTTAGTTGTAGGTGTTTGAACATCAATCCCAGAATCCTCACTTTTTGTAGAGTCCTGTTTTGGTAAAACGTTAGACTTTGCAAATAAATGTTCAACATGAGGTCCTGGTGTCTGAAACATTACAGTGTTATGATTATGAGGAAATCTAGGAGTAATTGGTGACACATGCTCCGAAGAAGAACTTCCAGATTTTGAAGAAGTCCAACTTCTTGTAGGAGATGTCATAAATCCAGGTCCATGCGTTTGAGGGTGTGGAGAAATTGGAGTGAATGATACAGAATTTCCTCTTGAAGCCGTTGGCCCTGATGGTGAAGGTGTTGGTCCATGATGTGGTGACATTGGAATTTGTCCAGGTGTAGGTGAAAAAGCAGGTGTAGTTGATCTTGAATTTCCAAGTGAAACAAGCATATTTGCAGCCTCCGTTTCATCAAAGCGGTTTTGCATGGGAGGATGGTCTGGGTCATATTCACTTGATTCTCTTGTGGAACCATCAGTCCATTCAATATGACCTTCCTTCATCTCTCCCTGGCGGCATCCTGGATACTGTTGATTTGCTCGTAGATTTTTTTGTCCTTTCATAGACAGGTGACGGGAACAATAGCCCCGTCTTTGTGATTCTTTTGTACATCCTTCTTTTGAACAAAGTCTTCTCCACTGCTTGCCGTTAAATTTTTTACGGATGCCATTAGGAGTTG
This sequence comes from Tegillarca granosa, assembly GCA_029721355.1. Classification (NCBI taxonomy): domain Eukaryota; kingdom Metazoa; phylum Mollusca; class Bivalvia; order Arcoida; family Arcidae; genus Tegillarca; species Tegillarca granosa. The sequence goes on along the minus strand of JARBDR010000376.1, from coordinate 1,455,170 downwards.
AAACAACATCCCCTTTTTTAAATTTTTGAGAACATGTAAGAGGAGATCTTGGTGTACTTGATCTGCTACTTTCCCCTGATTGTGCACTTCTACTTCGGGTATATTCACGTTTCTTGGGAATCAATCTGCGATCACCCTGTAATTTAGAACCTGATCCAGGAGTAGCACTTCCTGACCTAGGAGTACTTAGTCCTGAAGAATCAAAATATAATTCCTCTGATTTCATTTCATCATCTGAAGAGTCGCCTCTTTCTGTTTCGTTGCTGGTGCTTGGTGGGAATGATGGTGAGCGATCAGTTCGTGTACTAATTGGAGGACTGATCTCCATATGTTGTACAATCTGCTGTGAAGGATGAGGAATAAAACTCTGTGGGTGCTGATGCTGAGAGTGCAAATGAATCTGTAATGGTGATGGTGATGTTAGAGTTGGTGCTGGAGGGGGTGTGTCTTGTTCCAGAAGCTCCTCCTCCATGTCGTCAATCCAAGGCGGTTGTAAAAGTCTTAATGATGGCCTTGAAACCCAGTGATTTTGTGGATGCTTGTCTTCATGCATACCTATTATTTTAACACAATATGATTGTGGATTCAATCTTTTTTCCAATACTATTCCTTCATAATAAAATTGTTCCTCAGGTGTAACACGTACACTAACTTTACAATTAACAGTAACCAATGAAGCCATTGGGCTATGATCACTAATAATTTCACAACTTTTGTGTTCTATCACATCATTAAAATAAACAACATTTTTGTCACTATCAAATAGGATTCCAACATGTTTGTTATCTTTAATTTCCTTGATAACCCCTGGCTGATACAGTCCATCTCGCTTTGCAAGAACGCGCTGATTTGTCCATTCAAACAAGTTTATCATTTGTCTCTTTGCTGGAGGTGGGGGTGGAGACAATTCTCTTTCAAGGTCATTGCCTTTCCGTTTTTTGGGTGGAATAGCAATTGCTTTTTTCTCTTCCTCTGTCATAGCCCTATCCATATTAATATCTTGTGTATTACTTGGTTCAAACTGTTTTGATGAGGCAGAGCTTGAGATACTTGTTTGGGTATGAAGCACTATGTTCTGTATAGGTAGTCCAGAAACAGACAACTTTGAAGGGCTGGACTCGATTGGCTGAGGCTGCTGTGATGGTGGTGGTAAAGGCGGAGGAGGTGGTGGCAAATTTGTATTGGCAAGTGGCGTAGAATCAGATTTGTCAGGTGAAGAAGTTGACCGTTTATTGCTTTTTCCTGTTTTGGCTGAAATTACATGTATTTAAAACAATATCATCAGTTCAAATACAGAAAATTAAAATAAAAAATGGCATAAGTGCTCTCATTTTTATTGTTGAAATTCATCTAAATGAATGAATCAACAGACTGTTGATCTGCTTAACTTTGGGACAAAAATGGGCCAAAATCCAAGATTAAAAACCAATTTTTCCCCCATCAAATTTTGGAGAATTTTCAAAGTTTGAATAAAATAAGTACAAAATTGTAAGTTTAACATTTTTACAGAGTATCACTAACGATGCAGACCTACATGTATGCCAAATTCTACACACAGAGCTTAAAAAATTCACTGATACCATGTTGGAGCCAAATTTTTGCCTTTTTTGTCTACTACTCTTTCAACTGACAAGTAAATAATTTGCTGTCTGTCAATTTTTATTTTATATATATATTTCCTTCCCTGTTATCTCCACAAGCAGAAGATTTATCACTTGTAAATATTACGGTATCTAATATACTTACAAAAAAAATATTGATTTTTTTTTTTACATATATCTTTTCAATAGGACTCGCAAATGCTTATGGAGAAGCCCACTAATCTGAATGAATAGTAGGTAAAAATATACTAAATATGCTAAATATTCCTTTCTTTAATGAGTTTTACCAGCAGACACAACGAAAACTATTTTTGTCAATAAGACTGTGAGTTTATAGATACAAAACCTATCTAGTTGTCAAGGAACTGTTATCAAGTGGAACTCTCTGTTGTTGGAGGTACATTTGTTAACATTAGTAATTGTAAAATATAAACAATAAAACTCCATGTACAAGTACAAATGATGACAAGATTAAAGAGCCTGAGTAAATCTATATCACTGCTCTATTTACCTTTAATATTTCTTGCACTCTTCCGTGTACCATCAGTACCATCTTCTTGTTTCTTTGTTGTATCTACCTCCGATTCTTCTTCACCTGAAGTGTTGCCTTTTCTTTTATTTTTAGGAGCTGAAAATGTATATGTAGTAATAGGATATATGTTAATATGCTGATGTTGATGCTGAAAAAAGGGGGCATAAAATATACTGTGAGTACCCTCCTTTGAAAAAATGAGAGAGAGAGAGAGAGAATTTGTGCAAAAGGTCACTAGAAATAATAAATTCATTTTTCCCCAGGGCTTTGCCCACTGGACCCCCAACAGGAATCTGCCCTTAACCAGCCAGGCACATTAAGCTTAATGCTGAGGACTTAAGCCTTCAGTGTCACAATATAGCTCATGAGAAATTCTCAACACCCCCCCCCCTTTCATAAAATTCTGATTCTGCCATGGATTTGCACATGTAAATGTGCCAACTGGTTTTTTATACTGAACTGATTACAATCTAAATACTACATTTTTACAGTATTTTCTGCAGTGTTTAATCAAGAAATTTAGTTAGATGGGTCATCCTTGCCCTGGCCATGAAAAAATCTAAGGTCATATTTTCAAAACTTTGGACAACATAATAAATTCATGTACTCTATTTTAAAAAGGATCAGTTTTAAAAATATATATTTAGAAAAAAAAAATAAATAAATGGGATGGACATAGAAATAGATCTGTCTAAAACTCAACTGACACTTGAGATGGACCAGGGTTGGTCCACGGAAAGTTCTTTTTATGCACTTACCTGAAGCTCTTTGTATAGGTGGAGAACCAGTAGAATTTGTTCCCCTTTTGTTGCGCGTATCTACACGTCGGCTCATAGTTCTGAAAGAAGAAAAATAGAATACATTTTGCATAAAATAAAGAATATAGTTTAACCTGATATTGTGATATAAATAAGGAGACTACTGCCTATGATGGGCATTATGCATAATATTTTAAATAATTAACCCCATTAAATAATTATCCTTGGTTATTTATAGGGATTATCTACAGTACTATACATTACTTTATTTTACTAAAAGAAAATTTGTTTAGTTATTGCATGCTATCTGTGGACCTTCTGTTTCGTTATTTATATCTGTAGAAAGGCAGGCAAAAACCATATATACCTAGAAGGCCATTTAATCGATTTAACGGTTTTAGTTTCTCATCATAATATCAGTTTTTGTTTAAGATGATTTGGGAAATGTGCATAAAATCTCATCATGCACAGAATCGGGATTAAAAGTCACATGCACCAGTGATTAAAAAACAAACTGATACTAAGCATGATTTATTTTATCTTTTTATCTCACATTGTCTTTTAAGAAAGATCATATTTTTATTTCTTTGATTTTTCAAAAAGTATTTTAAATACATGTACAACCAGAATATGAAATTTAGACGGGAGGTTAGGTAAGTATTCGCAGAAATACCAAACTCAAAGTTTAATGTTGTTCATAATTAAACAAGATGTTTCCTTAAATTTTAAAATGTCTATTTTTCTGTAACCACACCACTAGAATTAACTCGATATACATGTTACGTGTGATTTTATTAAAATTAAGCCAGTGGTAAGTAAACAATGATCAAGCCATGATGGACAGACTGTTATTTTTACATCTTGATAGATATAGCAATCAGACAGCTGCTTCAACACATATGGCATTTACCAGGCTCAAACACAACATAGTTATATGATCAAACACAACAATATTTCAATGATTCTGTAAATATCACCATTTTATATAACATAAAGATGTATCAAATCAATATATACATATACATGTATATAATATATACTAGTACACAAGTATATGATTTTTTCTGGATAAGTAAATTAATCAATTTTAAATTCTAATACAACTTTAAACAATTTATACAAGTGTATACCTTTTTATTGTGAATATTGCAAATTTATTACCACAAATATTTACCAAAGGGAGAGGATTAAAATTGTATTTTTCATGAGGATTATATTCATGTCAAAAAGGTTGTGGAATGGTAGAGGAAACCAGAATACCCAAATATAACCACACTCCTTTATTAAGCTACCTAACAAACTTTCTCATAAGTCATATAAAGATCTATCTTAAAAAGGAATCAAATAAATTAGACAGAGGTGCCACATTAAGTGGAGAAAATTAAAAATGTGGTAAAGTCGTTTAGAACACGGACATGGTTTTAAATGGCCATAGTGTTCGTTTTCTACTAACCTACATGGTTTATACTTGCTCAATATTGCTTCCGTTTATTTGCTAATGTATCCATACAATCAGATAATTCTACCAGTACCAAGAAAAGATGGTTCAAAAATGACCTCAGGGTTAACTCTAGACATCGCCAATGTTGCCAATTGCAATATTTGACTTTTGTAGAGTTTATCATTGACATAAAAGTTTATTTTAATCCAAATAAAAAGGTTTTGGCATCAAAACTGACAAACTGGCAATAAAATTACACTTCTGTTGTAATAGCTGACAAACTGGCAATAAAATTACACTTCTGTTATAATAGCTGACAACAATCAAAACTGACAATAAAATTACACTTCTGTTGTAATAGCTGACAAACTGGCAATAAAATTACACTTCTGTTGTAATAGCTGACAAACTGGCAATAAAATTACACTTCTGTTGTAATAGCTGACAACAATCAAAACTGACAATAAAATTACACTTCTACTGCAATAGCTGACAACAAATATTTGGAGGCACAGCTTAACCCTGTGACCAGACGCCCTATAACTTCTCATTCAGCAATGAGCCTCACCAACAATACTTTATACATATTTTATAATGTCTAAAATACACTTACCAGATAAACGGATCATTTATGTTCTCTATAGTAAACATCAATTATAAATGCTACTTCTTCACAAACAAATAAAAACATCTGATCTTCATGAAATTGTAGGTAAAACCTATAAAGATAATTGATAATTAAATAAATTATGTATACATATACATGTATATAATTCTTACAAAAAAAATTCAGGGAAAAATATTTTAATAGTTATAATAGAACACACACACACACACACACACACACACACACACACACACACACACACACACTGTAACCAGTATAATGTTTAATGAATCAGGGTGAAGTTTAGTACTGATGTGTCACATCCCAATCAAGACTATTTCCATTATATATTAAGACTGTCAGATCTTAAATGGAGGGAAAAACCAGGACACCTGCAACCTTAATTGCTGCCAAACAGACAAATGCCCACATGACATACAAATGGTTGAAACCCAGGAATTAAAAAGTGCTGTTATTCAAAAGTTTTAATGAGTTAGAAAAATGCTTTTTGGGGTATATTTTTTTCTGCTTAGTTTAAACATCTTATCTTGAACATGTTCCTGATTTTCAAAATGGCTAAACTTTTGGCTTTTACTCTTTTGAGGGATAGAACTTACCAATACAATACAGACGAAGAATTCTGCCCTTACCGTAACTTCCACCTATCATCAAGATCACTTCCACTACACATAAACCATTACAAGGATAATATGAATCACTATTATTGATCTAAAATTGTTTCAAGTTGAAAATCAAGCATAGATAATAAGTTGGTATTAAAACACTGGACAAGTTTGAAAAACCAATTAAGGGAATCCTTGACCCCTTGACTGTTAAAAGCAGGACCCCCCACCCCACCCCCACTCCCTCAAATTAATATAAATAATCTCAAATTTCAATGATTTGTATGAACATATATACATGTAAGAGAATGTGCAAAATATTTCAAGTCCTACAGAAAAGTCTTGATTGTCAAATGATACTGTTTGAAAGAACACATTTCAGGAAAATAGCAAACAGCAAACCAAATATAGCATGGAATATATAATGGTATACCATGGTATGTTTTTTGTGGTATCTAATCTGTACCATGGTCTATGGTAAATGGTATAGCATGGTATATACTGTGCTATATTATTTGCCAGTTTTCCAAACTCTGGTCAATACTTTACTCAGCTACTACCAGTGACCACACAAAGCCAAAACCAAGAGCAGATACAGATAGCTCTGGTTCTTGGAGCCAAAAATTAGCCAACTTAACAACAAGCATTATCAATAACCCTTAGAAACAAACAGTGACATAAAATTTTGGTACCAAATGCGATTTTATATCATTAACAGTGTAATAATGAATATATGAGAAAAATAAAACATTAAAATTTCACCTTTTCATTCTTGTGTAAAAAGATTTTTTTCTGCCTTATATAATTCGCAAATGTTATGGAGCACAGTTTTAAGCCAAAATCAATTTTTTTGAGCCAGAAATTACAAAAAATTAGCAATTGGCTAAATTGGTGAATGGCAGAGAAATGGCAGGGTACAAAGATCAAATACATCGCAATACACCTTAATAAAAACACAATATTGAAATACAGTTTGGATGTACCCAATTTTGCAATAAAATGTCAAAATTCATAAGACCAAATAACCCATGATCATATAGAATGTTTGGGTTTAATTTTAAGAAATCAATTAAACCTGAATTTTGTTACCCCATTTTCTCTTAAAAAACATGTATTACTTTTTTTCTAAGCTGTGAAACATGCCTATTAGCTTATTAACCAATATGTGACATAAGCATTTGTATCACATGGATCAATAGTTCAGCATAGTAATGACAAGTTTTGTCGTCTGAATGAAAATAAACAGTTGGGTCAATACATATTGAAAAATATGTTTACAATACAAAAGTTCTATATATCCCAATATAAAATCAATCCATGTTTCTGTCATGTTGTGGCAGCTTCTAAAGTGGCCTACATTCAGTTCAATGCAGCAAAAGACCTCAGTTTGAGTCTCATTCAAGATCAGAGCCACCAACAAGTTTTGTGTGGCTAGGAAATGCCACAAAGAAGCATCACAGTCAGGATTCACTATTTTGGCAAGTCTTCAGTTTTAGAAATGTCTTTTTTTTTTTTTTGGTCAAAACTGCTATATATCTTATAAATATATCTGTATATGGTTGTATAGAAAATATTGATACTTTGAGGTCTGGTAAAGCTAGAATTTTAGTCCAATATTGGACATTAAAGTATCACATTTTAAAATTTCAGTCACCCCAATGGTTGCACTCACATCTTTTGATTTTAAAAATGCAGTTAGGACAGGATAAATTGTCAATTCAATAATAAATGTATTGTTGCTCTTTTTTTTCTTTTTCTTCCCTCCCTTTCTCTTTAAATTTTCCAAATCCATCACTAAATTAAGAAAGTTTGAAAGTTTACATGTCAAAGGTAGATCTTTAAGGGTATCCAGTTTCTTTTTTAAGGGTATCCAGTTTCTTTTTTTTAAGGGTAACCAGTTTCTTTTTTTAAGGGTAACCAGTTTCTATGTTTCTTTTACTATCCCTATACTGACTGCCTCAGGCCACAATTAAAAATATCTTTGTTTCCCCTTGCCCCATCCTTACTTCTGATATTGAGTAGGTAGGCAGGCTTCCTTTTTTTTCTTTTCTCACAGTTTTCTTTTCTGGTTAGGAAACATTCTTCACATGTCACCTTGTGTTTACTAGTACATCTTCATCACTACGGCGTTTGTATCAATTGAATTATAACTGTATAAACGTCTTGACAACTGAGAAGGTAGGATTTTTATGGGCGGTCGTGCAAGAGGAAACAAACTATATTTTTATTTTTTCATTTTATTTATGATGAAGTCACTGCCAGATTTCATCTTACAGCAGATCCATATTGCTAAAATTAGTTCAGGTATCATATGTCACCAAAATCCCAATTTTGACGATAATTAATATATTCATTTATTATGAATATTTACGACACCTGTAATGTCACCAAAAGCCTAATTTTATGCCAATTTGTATATTCTATGCCTAAAGTCTACCCATTTGTGCCTTTCACATCGATTCAAACAAATTGCTGATTCCAAACTGATCGCATGACATCAAATGTTGTCAACAAATTAAAAAAGTCACAATGACAAAGCCCAGAGCCAATCCCGTAAGAAGAACCAGGAAAACAACAACAGTTTGGGTTGGTGATTGTTGGCCAAGGAACTCCCAAGACAAGTGTGCTATCAACTAGCTACATACACCGCTATAACAATAATCAACCACACTGACAGTTATGTGGGGTTGTGTTCAAGTAAAAATGATTAAGTCTTAATTTTTTTTGCGAATGGGTTCACAAGATTACCATACCTTGAAATATGTAGCTTTGGAGTTATGTTTGTTTGTGCAGGATGAAATAGAACATTTGGATCACAGAATTTATGTTTTCCCCAGATAGGGTGTTACTTCAGTGAAATGCAACATAAACGTATTCTCTATCAATTGGAAACGATTGTTCTAAAAATAAACTTAATGGCCCATTTTCTAGTCACTGATGTAAAATTGTACTGTTAACAGGATCTAGGATCTGTAAACATACACTAACACAATTTATTTTTATCTTTCAAACACCAAGATCTATTTTATATACAAACTAAGCTCTCATCACGAAAACGCCATAAATTTATACGGTATATTACATCGCATAAACAATTGCATTATGTACCGTTCCAAAAAAATGTCACATTCCACAACTTTACCTGAATATTTTGGCGACATCTTCCTCGAGTTGTGAAATGGCGAACTCTATGACCGATCGACACATTAGAAAAATATTTGACCTTATTCACATCAATATATTATTATTCATAAAAAATGGGCTTGAAAATAATCAGAATTCATAAATTCATAAAAACTTACGATCCTGAGTACTTTGCTTTTCATTCAGACTGTATCAATGGCGGAAAGAATGAATTCGTTGGTCGGTTGTAAGAACACAGAACGATGTAGTAAAATTTTCAAGGCAGGCTGTATGCAGCGTATACGCAAGCCCCAGCTGATTGTGGCCCCGAATTTTTACACACACCAGCGTCAGTGGGTTAAAATGTCATTCAACCACCTGCTATTGCTTTAATAACCGCCTTTATTGAAAAAATATCACATTTAAAAATCAGAAATAAAATGCATATTGATAGATTACGATTTGATCTTACCAAAAACGTTTACTACAGACAGCAGGCGGCGAAGTATTCGCCCATCTTCCCTTTTCCTTCTTCGTCTAAAAAAGGTGAATGAGCAAATGCCCTTTGGTAAAACGGTTTCTGATTGGTGTATTTTTCATCATTTGACCTAGTTTGAAAGAACCTAACCTCTCATTGGTTATAGGCATATGATTACCATTATTCCGTCACTTGAGATGAATTCTCCCAAGTATTTAATCAAACAATTTAAAAAAAATAAATGTATAAGCATTATAATGTTTGGTGCATCAGTTAAAGTAAGTTTCATGGTTGAAAACTTTTCATATACATTAAGTTTGCAAAAATATTTTTGCAGAAAATCGAAACGAAACGATTCAGTAATAGACTATTTAACCACGCCTTCTCTACGTCATCCGCATAAATATGTCCAATCGAAATCGCTAAAAGTAAAGTTTACGGGGTCAGTATCAATACGTCACTAATATTTGTAAGCAGTTACTATGTTGGCCAACCACAAGTACTTGCATGTGCTCATTTGTGGCCGGGTTTTTGATCATGTGATGTTCCATTGTGTGTAGAAATGATGCGCAGTTGTGATGTGTGAGCATATTTTGCTTGCATAGTAAATTTTGTATATATGAAATATTTGCGTAAGATTCTAAATATAGATGTGAATTGGACTTTTCATACCCGCAAGTTTTTGTTTATAAGCCTTAAAATAGAGTACCATTTATGATTTATCATGATTAGATTTTCATCTTTTATCATAAATTATTTATATAGATATCTACCATGAAAGTGTCAAGACTTCAAATTTTTCTATCGAATCCCTTTAGTGCCTCAATCAAGGACTTTTAACCTCATTAATTAATAATTAGGTCCAATCAAGTCGTTTTAAATTTGGACCAGCATTCCCTAAAAGTGACTCTTCAGATTTCAGAGTAAAAAGATTTTTATGAAAAGTAAATAAGATTTTTATAATAATTTTTGTAATTAAAAAATCGAACCTCGGTTAGTTTACAAGCTAGTCCTGAAAATCATGACTCTTAACGGCTTTGCTATTATCAGAAGTAATTCATGGACTTCTGCTATTATGGATATGTGCTGTACATATCCATAATAGCAAAGCCGTTAAGAGTCATAATTTTCAGGACTAGTTTACAAGCTATATGCGATTTTCTGACTAGGTTTTAGTCGGGAGGGATTTAGTGATGTAACAATTGTAACGCAGAACTCAAGTTTGCTCCGTTGTCCGTGCAGGGTCGGTAATATTATCAATTTTCCCAATGACAGGCGCTTGCTTCAATGAAAAAAAAAAAAAAAAAACCCTTGGCCCTGGAATTTTTATATCGAAACAAGCGCATGTGGTTCCAATAGATGATAGTGTGCGCCTCGTTTGTCTGCATGGCTGCTTCTGTCAATAACTTGTACATATCGTGTCGTGTTGAGTTTTAATGCTGTTAACACTTATTTATTTATTCATCGACTTTAAAAAATGATCTATCCGATTTAAACGGGTAAAATGTCAAAATAACTTCACCATTATAGTGAGACGCCATTTGCTGCAGTGACTGGATTAGAATTGAAATGGCTCAAATGGATACTGAAAAGGCGTAGTACATGTACTGGCCAATTTGAAATTTAGAAATGCGAGCTAAAGTTTCTATTCAAAATAAAATGCATTAATTAGTACAATATAAAATGTTTTAACAATCCATTCTTATCAACTGAATAAATTGTTTTAAACCGTTCTCATCATGTTTATCACACACGACTGCATTCTCTCAGATAGGTACTTAAAAATAAATTCATTGTAACACCGACCGTTTTGCTTTACATAAGATTATCCATATCTTTGCTTACACCAGCGATATGAAAACGCATACTTCACCGTCACTTTTATTATTATTATTATTTTTATTCAAAACTTTCCTCCGACGGTAAAAATAACAGTAAGAATGAATTAAAAAACATTGACCTCATCAAATTCTATTTTTAAATTAAAGAATTTTCTGAATTCTTCTGTACTTAAAGCAGATTATGGAAAAGAGGCTGAAATTTAATGATTTCAATGATCCAATCGGGCCAAGATTATATCAGGGTTAAAAAAAATCAAATGAATTAATATGCAAATCGCATTTCTTTACTACATGGTGTTGAATTTAAAAGGAATTGATGTACAAAGATGTAAAAGATATAGTTTAAAAAGTTGATTTTTTTTTCAATTAGTAAAATGTAGGAAAGAACCGTAAGTTAATAATTGGATGTTATAGTTCGGATTTTTCAAGGGGTGATCATCATCAAAATTCAAATCATGACATTATATCTTAAATGGTAAACTAGGAAGGTGCAAAAGGGATTTTGGACAGTGAATTTGTTATCTTGTTGAAAACATTAAAAATTGTTATATGCACAGACACTTTTTAAATAAATCTTGTTATTTTTTCCAATTAAGCCAGTAAATTTAACATGGATTTTTTATAATTTTGAATGATTTTGTTTAAATATAGAACTTTGTTCTCCAAATATACATATGACAAACAATCAGTATAAGAGAATATGATAGATTCGAGATTGTCGCCCTTGATCTTTTCAAACCTTTTTTTTATTAGCAAGTAAATTCGATAACGACTTATTTTTCGGATTTTTCCGTTTTAAATATCGCTGCATCTACAAGCTGTTCTATCGTGTGGTATCATTAAGTAGGATTAACCCGTGCATCAATTTATTAGGAATTCTTAATTTAGTTTAAAATTTATTTTGTTATAAAGTCTATATACTGAATAACATTTTAAATGTTTGTTTGAATCTCTCTCTCTCTCTCTCTCTCTCTCTCTCTCTCTCTCTCTCTCTCTGATACGAGTTATATAACAATCAATTGGAATAATTTCCGCATGGTTTTGTAGATAGGGTTCGTTTTATAGATACTAGTATTTTTTAGGTATTTTAAAAGAAGAAAAAAAATCCGTTTTTAATTCCCCCTTTTCACCAAAATTGAATTGCAAGTCAAATTTATAATGGTTTGAATACAAATGGGAGAATCCAGTCACCAAAATTAACATAGGTGTGTGCGTGTGTGTGTGACATTATCGTCCATTTTAAATGTCACAGTAGTAATCAATCACATGATGATCACATGACTTAAGGTCGCGACCTAAGTTTCTACAGTAACACAGGACGCTACGTCACATGATTATCCCGGAAACACATTACTACTTTATAGAGTATCACGTTTCGATTCAGCATTTATACTTAAAAAATGACAACTTTTGAAGATGATAGAAACCCGCCATTCAGGGCAATGGTTAGAGCAAGTGGACTGGCCGAAGTATGGACACATGTTAACGATATGGAGAAATTTGGTCAGTTTGGCTGGAGGTGCACAAATAAAGAAAACTCGTATGCCAATGACACGCTGGTGGGAAACTGGAACGAAGAAAGATTTGATGTATCAAAACAAAGTGAAGCAAAACGAATACCATCTCAGGTACAGAAAAAAACAACACAGGCATATCTCTCTCTCTCTCTCTCTCTCTCTCATATGACTTATTATTGCGCTTAAAATAAACTAAAACAAACTCATACAATGTTACATTTTTTATTACAAGACAATACATTAATAAAATCAACATTAAATAATAATAATAATAAAAATAATAATAAAACTTAGTTTAGATAAAAAAGTAGATCAAAATCAAATAGAAAGCATAATATAAACACATGCAAAATTAACTATAGCAAAAAGAAAAATATTTTCATTGACGTGCATGGGGCTATACAGAAGAAGAGATAATGATTTGGTATGTAACAAATAACAGGAAGGAGAAAAATTCAGGTTCCCCCTGGGGATTGAACCCAGGACCTCCCGTACTATAGGCGAGTGCTCTACCAACTGAGCTTCCCAGACTGCGGCACTTTTCCCCAGTTATTCTTGAGTTTCCTATGATTCTATGGGAAATATCGTCCAAAATTCCCTCCGATGTACTTTACAGACCGTACAGGTGGTGTGGTTATATATTCTATATATTGATATGGTAAACATTGGTGTTTTACAGGTTAACATCAATTCTGTAGTACATTAGGAACAAATGGACCTCTATGTAAATACATCTAATGACTACATACCACACCCATGCTATTTCCCCAAAATGAAAGCTAGGGGAAGCCCCAGAGAAATCAAAAAGTTTATTCAAATTTTCATTATTATTAACTTTTAAACACTTTTAAAAATTTATTAATTGATGTAGAAATAATTATTATACCTCATTTTAATCACAAAAGTCTCCAGAATAAGATTCTAATTTGCAAATATAAATACAGAGTCCCATATCTACTTTAATTAACAGGTAAATCCACAATTCAGATAAAAAATTTGAGCTATTGTTTAATAACACTGTTATTAACACACAAACTATCCATATTTATGGGTGAGTTTTCTTAAAGCACTTTTTACACATGTGAGGGTTACATATTTGGCAACCATAGACAGTGTCTTAACATAATTTCTCCATTCAGCATACTTTATACCTGCGTTTATTGCCAGATAGCCTTACATGTATGTGTGAAGCAATGTGACTTGTAACAGCTAATGCAGCCCCAGTTTCTCTACTTTCTGTCCTTTTCTCTGCTGCTATAACCCCCAATAAGTTCAGTACCAAGTCCAAAAATAAAATCAAAACATACAGGTCAGAAGTCTTAATAACTCTTTGATTGGTCAATATTTATAAAAGTATCATGGGATAGGTAGATTCCAAGTAGAAAGTGTGAGAAATTTGAAAAGTCGTCATATGTCGTCATTGGGGGTATGGGCAAGGGTGTCATATGTAGTCATTAGTTGGTGAGGTATGGGGAATACTAAGTGGTAAAGAGTTAACGCAATCTTCATGAGTATTTACACAAAGTCAAAACTTTTTTTGACAAATTTTGACGTTTGTTTGGGGAAATTTTGTTGAGAATTCTGAATAACATGGCTGTATCTGAATTGTTATCAAATGACTAGCACATTTTTTTTTAATTTTGCATATGTTAGACAACAAAGTAAAACTTGTGATTCACGCTTGACATAATTTTTATTTATTTATTCTTTTAATTTTTTTTAGCATGATCATTATTTTGAGACAACTTATGGTGTAGGTTATAACTTTAAACCTTATGAAGTACCAAAAGAATTAAAGCATTTGAAATGTAAGTACTGCACTTAGTATTATTAAGATTGTGGTCAGATTGAGGATTTGGTGGTCAAGTGGTCTAAGATGCTGGCTTCTAGATCACTGTGCCCCTAGGTTTGATTCTTGGTGACAAACATTTGTATAAGAAAGTGTGCAAGTTTGTTTAACTCAAGTAATTTTTTTCTGTTTTTTGTTATTGCTAATTTTTGGACATGGCCTTCTTGAGTTAAGTAATTGCATTTTATGCCCAAGTCAAGATTCTTTCACTTTCACTTCTGAGTCAGTCAGTTCTAAAATGGTGGAGAAAACTGGAGTAAAGGAAACCACTGACCATCGGCAAGTGAATTAACAACCTTCTCAATCGAATCTGCCAGATTGTCTCGGACTTTGTTGAATCACGACCAATGTATAAACTCAAAACAAACACTTACGCTTGACTCAATATTTGTTGAATCTTGACCAATGTATGAACTCAAAACAAACACTCACCTTTTGACTCAAAATTTATTAAATTCTAACCAATGTATAAACTCAAAACAAACACTCACTTTTAACTCAGAATTTGTTGAATCTTGACCATTGTATAAACTCAAAACAAACACTCACTTTTGACTCAGAATTTGTTGAATCTTGACCAATGTATAAACTCAAAACAAACACTCACTTTTGACTCAGAATTTGTTGAATCTTGACCAGTGTATAAACTCAAAACAAACACTCACTTTTGATTCAGAATTTGTTGAATCTTGACCAGTGTATAAACTCAAAACAAATACTCACTTTTGACTCAGAATTTGTTGAATCTTGACCATTGTATAAACTCAAAACAAACTCACTTTTGACTCAGAATTTGTTGAATCTTCACCATGTATAAACTCAAAACAAACACTCACTTTTGACTCAGAATTTGTTGAATTCTAACCAATGTATAAACTCAAAACAAACACTCACTTTTGACTCAGAATTTGTGAATTCTACCAATGATAAACTCAAAACAAACCACTTTTGACTCAGAATTTGAACCAATGTATAAACTCAAAACAAACACTACTTTTGACTCAGAATTTGTTGAATTGACCAATGTATAAACTCAAAACAAACACTACTTTTGACTCAGAATTTGACCAATGTAAAACTCAAAACAAACACTCACTTTTGACTCAGAATTTGTTGAATTTGACCAATGTAAAACTCAAAACAAACACTCACTTTTGACTCAGAATTTGTTGATCATGACCAATGTATAAACTCAAACAAACACTCACTTTTAACTCGAATATGTTGAATTTGACCAATGTATAAACTCAAAACAACACTCACCTTTTGACTCAGAATTTGTTGAATTTTTACCAATGTCTTAACTGAAACAAACACTCACTTTTGACTCAGAATTTGTTGAATTTGACCAATGTATAAACTGAAAACAAACACTCACTTTTGACTCAGAATTTGTTGAATTTGACCAATGTATAAACTGAAAACAAACACTCACTTTTGACTCAGAATTTGTTGAATTTGACCAATGTATAAACTGAAAACAAACACTCACCTTTTGACTCAGAATTTGTTGAATTTGACCAATGTATAAACTGAAAACAAACACTCACTTTTGACTCAGAATTTGTTGAATTTGACCAATGTATAAACTGAAAACAAACACTCACTTTTGACTCAGAATTTGTTGAATTTGACCAATGTATAAACTGAAAACAAACACTCACCTTTTTACTCAGAAATTTTTTTAATTTGACCAATGTATAAACTCAAAACAAACACTCACCTTTTGACTCAGAATTTGTTGAATTTTTACCAATGTCTTAACTGAAACAAACACTCACTTTTGACTCAGAATTTGTTGAATTTGACCAATGTATAAACTGAAAACAAACACTCACTTTTGACTCAGAATTTGTTGAATTTGACCAATGTATAAACTGAAAACAAACACTCACTTTTGACTCAGAATTTGTTGAATTTGACCAATGTATAAACTGAAAACAAACACTCACTTTTGACTCAGAATTTGTTGAATTTGACCAATGTATAAACTGAAAACAAACACTCACCTTTTTACTCAGAATTTTTTTAATTTGACCAATGTATAAACTCAAAACAAACACTAACTTTTGACTCAGAATTTGTTGAATCATGACCAATGTATAAACTCAAAACAAACACTCACTTTTAACTCGAAATATGTTGAATCTTGACCAATGTATAAACTCAAAACAAACACTCACCTTTTGACTCAGAATTTGTTGAATTTTTACCAATGTCTTAACTGAAAACAAACACTCACTTTTGACTCAGAATTTGTTGAATTTGACCAATGTATAAACTGAAAACAAACACTCACCTTTTTACTCAGAATTTTTTTAATTTGACCAATGTATAAACTCAAAACACTCACATTTGTCTCGGACTTTGTTGAATCACGACCAATGTATAAACTCAAAACAAACACTTACGCTTGACTCAATATTTGTTGAATCTTGACCAATGTATGAACTCAAAACAAACACTCACCTTTTGACTCAAAATTTGTTGAATTCTAACCAATGTATAAACTCAAAACAAACACTCACTTTTAACTCAGAATTTGTTGAATCTTGACCATTGTATAAACTCAAAACAAACACTCACTTTTGACTCAGAATTTGTTGAATCTTGACCAATGTAAAAACTCAAAATAAACACTCACTTTTGACTCAGAATTTGTTGAATCTTGACCAGTGTATAAACTCAAAACAAACACTCACTTTTGATTCAGAATTTGTTGAATCTTGACCAGTGTATAAACTCAAAACAAATACTCACTTTTGACTCAGAATTTGTTGAATCTTGACCAGTGTATAAACTCAAAACAAATACTCACTTTTGACTCAGAATTTGTTGAATCTTGACCAGTGTATAAACTCAAAACAAATACTCACTTTTGACTCAGAATTTGTTGAATCTTGACCAGTGTATAAACTCAAAACAAATACTCACTTTTGACTCAGAATTTGTTGAATCTTGACCATTGTATAAACTCAAAACAAACACTCCCTTTTGACTCAGAATTTGTTGAATCTTCACCAATATATAAACTCAAAACAAACACTCACTTTTGACTCAGAATTTGTTGAATTCTAACCAATGTATAAACTCAAAACAAACACTCACTTTTGACTCAAAATTTGACCAATGTATAAACTGAAAATAAACACTCACTTTTGACTCAGAATTTGTTGAAGTTTGACCAATGTATAAACTCAAAACAAACACTAACTTTTGACTCTGAATTTGTTGAATTTGACCAATGTATAAACTCAAAACAAACACTCACTTTTGACTCAGAATTTGTTGAATCATGACCAATGTATAAACTCATAACAAACACTCACTTTTAACTCGGAATATGTTGAATCTTGACCAATGTATAAACTCAAAACAAACACTCACCTTTTGACTCAGCATTTGTTGAATTTGACCAATGTATAAACTGAAAACAAACACTCACTTTTGACTCAGAATTTGTTGAATTTGACCAATGTATAAACTCAAAACAAACACTCACCTTTTGACTCAGAATTTGTTGAATTTTTACCAATGTCTTAACTGAAAACAAACACTCACTTTTGACTCAGACTTTGTTGAATTTGACCAGTGTATAAACTGAAAACAAACACTCACCTTTTTACTCAGAATTTTTTTAATTTGACCAATGTATAAACTCAAAACACTCACATTTGACTCGGAATTTGTTGAATCTTGACCAGTGTATAAACTCAAAACAAACACTCACCTTTTGACTCAGAATTTGTTGAATCCCGAAAACCTTATATAGTAAAAAACAAAATGAAATTTATCTTTGACTCAGAATAAATGTAATTAGTTGAATCCTGACAAGGTTATATATACTCATAATAAACCTAAACTGTGGTACTTTCAGACACCACTAGCTGTTATTACAATAAACTTCCAATTGGCTTCAATAACTGTTTTTATTTTTAAAACAGGTGGAGTGGAGTAATGGTGTTTTACACCACAGTCAAGATTCTTTCACTTATTTTGAGGCGTTCAGTTCTGGAATACTGGAGGAAACCGGAGTACCCAGAGAAAACCACCGACCTTCGTCAAGCGAACTGACAAACTTTCTCACACTAGGATCTGTCCCCACTGGGATTTGAACCCAGGTGGTTGAGATGCACTATGATCCGTAAACACACGCTTTAGACCACTCGCCCACCGAAAGCTGTGGAGGATAAAATTTAAATATGAAAAGAATTGCACATGCCATATATTATATGATATTTGCTGAATGCTGGGATTTTACTGTGATTGTGATTAAAATAAAGTTACAATGTCCGAGGATGAAAATTTTAAGTGATTACTATATTTAGAAATAATCTTAACAGGAACCAATGTATATTATCAATGTCATTGTTTCTTTATATATATACATATACACACTTCCAAACAGGAATATTATCAAGTGTTCACTCTTAGTAAAAAAGGCCACTACAAGTCATTTATATAAATCTTGTCCTGGTTACTATTTTAGAGTCACATCCCACTAGTATCATTTCCCAGGCTTCAGCAAATAATTTTATTCTTGGTTTTGTTGTTGTTGTTGTTGTTGTTGTTGTTGTCCTCCTCTTTTGCTTGTATTTGTTATTGTTGTTACTTTTTCTAGGAGCTTCTGTGGATGAATGATCTAAAGCATACCCTTGCAGCATACCTTACACAGTGACCTCTCACTGCCCAGGTTCAAATCCCATCCTGACAGATCCTAGAATGAGGAATTTTTCAGGTCTCTTGTTGAAGTTCAAAGGTTTTCTTGTTGCACTCCAGATTCCTCCAATGTCCCAGAGCTGACTGTTTTGATATAAAGGGAAAAATATTGACATAAAACACTTTTACTCAACTCAACTCTTCTACCCCCCTTTCAGATTCAGATACAAAATACGATATTATGATGACAATGTGTTTGCCAGAGCTTTGTGATATTAATGTCTATGCATGTTTTCTAAACACCACCATATTAATATGAAATATTGGATGGGGTTTAAAATATTTCAATCAATAACTAATGTTCAGATCACATTACACTTACACCTTCATATTCATAATTATGTTTTCTTTCAGGTTAAATAAATTTAAAAAATAAGTTCTTTGTAATTATAAAATTGGGTTTTTTTATTTTCAGCCCGACATCCACACGCTTTTCCTGGCCACCAACCAGAAAATGACAGTGTCAAACAGAAGGCTATTTATAACAGCTGGGAAACTACAACCCGCTCTGCATATGTTGATCCAAAAGTTCGCCTTCAACCAGTACAATCTGCTGCTGCCACGGAAACCAAATAAACAGTTAGAGAATAAGAATAAATTTATGTTTTTCAACCATTACATTCTACTGCTGCTGCCACTAGTTTCCATGGGAACCAAATAAATAGGACACTACAGTTATAAATTTATAATATTTTGATCACTTAAAAAAAATGTAAAAATGGTTAGAAAATTTTATTATTAATTATGTTTGAAAATGAGTTCTTAAATTTTAAACGGATATTTTTTTTCAAAATATTTTATTTGTTTTGGGTAATTTTGTTATACATTTACATCGATGAAAATATTTTAAAAAAAAAATAATAAAAAAAAGATGCTCTACAAATATATAACATTTTTGATATCATTCAGTTATGAACACAATGAAGGTTAAAAAGTTTTTCTTTTTATTAAGGTCAGGTTTTTTCTCTGCAATACTTGACACTATTTTTTACACTGTTTAATTATTAAATTTCATTTTTACACATGATTGTACTGTGATAACTGGATAGAAGTGATATGATTAGTACATGTACTTGTCTATATATATATGTTTGTATGTATGTGAATACTTTGCATTGGATGTTTTTATATTCAGGTAATTTTCATAATCCACATGGAAAATGGAACAGGATTATGTGTGTGTCCATGCAATGGTAGTTGATCAACATCTATAGATGAATTATTCTTTCATTTTTGTAACCTTTCTTCTTATTACTAACCTAATAGAAATACCTGTCTTTAACATGTTAATTCACCTGATATATCCTGCACATATATCTGTTTTCAAATTAAAATGTTCACTAGTACTCTTTTTCTCTCCATCCCCCCTTTCTCCATTTCCCTTGCTCTCTCTCTTTTTCTCTCCATTCCCCTCTCTCTCTTTTTCTCTCTTTTCCCCTACCCCCCCCTCTCTCTCTCTCTCTCTCTCTATTTCCCCTCTCACTTTTTCTCTGTATTTCCCTCCTCTCCCTTTCTCTCACGTCTTATTGCGTACTGCTCAGATTGTTTTTTATTTTATTTCTAACTGTGATAATTTTGAAGTATTATGTTTTTATTTTATTAGGTAAGTATCTTAAATATTACATAATAAGTCATAATGTAAGTAATAAGTATTGTAGAATATAAATCCTCAAAGATTTAAATATCAGTATTACAGATTATGTCATAATAAGTACAGTATTAGTAAGAGGTAATTAAATTACCGTAAGTGTTATGTACGTGAAAGACGATACTCGAGAAGTATTTTATCAGAGTATTTACATGTAGTGGGTACAATATTCTAAAATTTTAAGTTTAATTTGTAAAAAGAAATTTAAACTTTTTTATGTATAGAAATAATTTTTTAGGTGGAAAAGTTTGTATTATGTTGCAATTTTGGTAAGGACAATTAAGACAATTATATCTAGCCACAAGTATTTGTTTTTAGAAAATGTGGCAAGTTAACACACACACACACACAAACACACACACACACACACACAGAGCTTATTACAATTCTGAAGTGTCCGTTTTTTGCCTTGAAAAACATAAAACATAACTGTGAAACAGTACAGTATTTGAAAAACAGTATATACACAGGTATTTTACACAAACATATTTTACATTGAATTTCATTTATTTTACATTCAATTAACAAATTATACCAATTTTTTTTAACTTAATAGATAAACTTGTATTAAAGAAGGAAAGCTTTTGATGTGGATTTTTTGTGTGGTTTGTTTTGTCTGCTCATACATCTATCTTATATATATTATAACTTTTCATTTGTTAAAGTATTTGTGATATATTTTATCTATTGTTTATTTTATTCAAATAAATGTTTAATATATAGTTTATTGACTTTTTAGTTTGATATTTACCTCACTGTTGTAACATGACTAGTTACAGTTTGTCTATAGAATTGCCACAAACCTGTCCATCAAATTTTGTATACATTTGGTTCCATTTTTCCACATTGACCATTCCTACCAACCAATCTGGAACCAAGTCTCAACAGAAGTGAAATAATCTTGACTGGGACATATTAACCATTCCAACCAACCAATCTGAAAGTCTTAATACAAGTGAAATAATCTTGATTGGGACATACTAACCACTTCAACGAACCAATGCTTGTGTTTTATGGCCTTTGTAACTATAACATGTTGTAGACATATTAGGGCAATGCTGTTTAAAGCTTCATAATTATTTTATCATTATGTACATGTATAATATCAAACTCATGTCCTCTTGATAGATATGACAGACTAATTTATGTAGCGGACTAGCGGTACCAATTACTGCTTGTTTATAACTCCTCAATTTTTGAATGGCTATGATATTAGTGACCTGTAATATGGAAGGTTGATAATTATGCCATATCAAATATGGCCATGAAATTTCTGTATTGATGTTTTGATTTTGTCTTGATCATTTAATAATATTTTCACTGAGTTTTTAACACCTAGGTCAACATATATTGTTGAGGTCAAATTATGCTGTGTGTAATAGCTGCTTTAAGAGTCAAGTGTTATGGGTTTAAATTTCATATGACAGTTCATTTCGCAGCTGTCCATATTGGATCTGTAACAGGCAGCTCTTTAGAGTTGTCTACTTTAGGCTGCTACACATGGCTTGCATGTATTACTAGAAATGACTGATATAGACTAAATTACCTTGTATATTTTATGTGGTCCAAGTGGGTTGAAACACTATAAGAAACTATAAAGATTAACATGATTGCCACTTGGCCTTTTTTTAGAACAATCTGAGCAGTTCACCACTGGATCAGGTAATGTTAATCTCCTATTTGCTGGGTCCAGTGGAAGGGGTGGGGTGGGGGTGTTATTGAAAAAAAAGAAAAACAAGAAAGAAAAAGATAATGGGAAAACATCAATATCATAGATTCTATATCAATTTCACACAAACTTTAAAAGTAGTGAAGCACAATGGCGTCATTTTTGAACTGATTTAAAAAAATAAAACAACAACACGACAATACTGACAAAGATTAAGATTATCTTTTTTTAAGTTCTGTATACATAAACAGGAATGTACTACAAAAATTAAGAATGTGATACATTAATAAATACATGTATAATAAACTATAACTGAAGAAAAAAAATCAAAACTTTATGATGTTAATTTATTGTAACACTAATTTCACAATACAATATGTAGTAATAAATACTAAAATCTGTTGATAAAAAAAAAGATAAAATTGCAGCAAAAATCAGAACAGTTTATCTGTACCATGTTAAAGAATTGTAAAATTAAAATAAATAACAACACTTTATTTGTACAATGATACATGTACATGTATATGATAAGTGCCCCCCCCCCCCCCCCCCACCACACACACACTTAAAATCTTTAAATTTTAAGGACTGAAAGATCTGAATCATTTTGTGAGATTAACAATCAAAACTCTTTCAAATCTTCAATCAGGATTTTTAGAAATGGATTAAATTCCAGTTCTAAACTGTAAGAAAATAGTGCTCTCCAATCAGTGGAGGGAGTTACAGTAAAGCAACATCAAATAGGCCATTATAACAATTGCGCACTCTAAATTCTAAAAGTGTGTATCTGAATACTATACAGAAATAATTAAAATTGTCACAAAAAAACAAAAAAAAAAAAAAACAAAACAAAACAAAAAAAAAAAAAAAAAAAAAAAAAAAAAAAAAAAGAAGAAAAAAAAAAAAATCAAATAAACAAAAATAATGAAACTGAACCTATTCATAGAGATTCTGTTTCATCTTAGCCTTAATTAGCTCTGATATAAAAGTCTGCTATTTACTGTGCAGAAAAAGTTCATTTTCATATGTACATCTCAGATATTGGAGAATTTTAATGCTTTCAAACAAAACGTGACAAAATGTTTTGATAAGACTTAAACCAGAAAGTAAAATAAATGTACATGTGTATTTTTACTGCAACTTTTGCATTTATTTTAAAAAATTAAAATTTTCAACTTTTGAGTTTTAAAACTCCTAAGAACATATAAAACATAAAAATTTCGATTTTGACTTTGGTAATGATAATAATCATATAAAATAAAATGTAATGTTTTACTTACTTTTATTAAAGCTGCATTAAGTTTTTCAGTTTTCTGAATTTTTTTTTTCTAAAAATATATTTTCAAAAATAAATATCCTCTGACCACGATCCGTGACATTCATTTTCTAAAATTTCATTTCTTTTAGCTGTAAATAAACGGAATCCTCTGACCAGTTGGTCAATGTTTAACGATGGTAATTATGAGCTTAGAGCATGCGCACGGATGTACGGAAAAACCCATGAATCGAAAGTGAAACATGACAAATTGCATTAATTGTCCTTAATTAATACCCAGATGTATTTGAAATGGTGTTATATATCCTTACTATGTCACAAATGACTTGAAAGGGTGTTATGTATCCCTTACTAAGTTACAAATGACAAATTCAACGAAGTTCTGTGTTTAATTTATCGTATTTCACCATTTTTAAAGTTTTGTTTAAATGACCCGGGTTTTGATGACGTAACCATGTTCTAATATTAGATCCCAAATGCTGCATCTCGCTGGGTAATTACTGTAATTTCTGTATTTATTCAATCTTTTATCGTTGAAACAAATGTAACATTGTTCATTAGGAACATCATTAATTAGATTAGCACCTTTTTAATTTTTTCTTTGGAAAACTTAATGCAGCTTTAAAAAATATCTTGGATTCTTGTAACCAGAAAGTCAAATAAAAATATAAAATGTTTTACCAAAGTTTTGTAACCAGATGTAAAATGAAACAAATACTTTTGTTACCTTATATATATTAAAAAAAAAAAAAAAAAAAAAAAAAAAAAAAACCATTAAATTTTTAACTATGACTTTTGTTGCCAGAATATAGAAAAAACATGCTTATTTTTGTAACCTTATTTTAAAAAATTATAAAAGATTGAAAATAAAAAGAAAAAAAAAAATTTCCAACTCTTGACTTTTGTAACCAGAATGTAAAACAAGAATTCCAAGGTTTAAATGTCTCGCCTGTTTATTTTCTGATTGAGTATTTAGCATAAACATTCACATTTTGACATGCTGCTGCCGCCACAACTGCCACTTTCGTAAATGACGACACTGGAAAAGTAACACCTAAGTCTTGCCTTATGGTGATGCCAGGCTCAACAATAGTCCTTCTGACTTTTGTAACCTTATCTTAAAAACATAAAATTTTTAACTCAGACTTTTTATGTAGAATAATACATAATTATTGATTTTTGTAAACTTATTTTAAAATTAAATGATCTGATTTTTATTCCGTTCATTGAGAAATAACCAGAATGGACGCTGTGCACACTGGGTAATTACTGAAGCCAATTACCCAAAAGCATGCACAGCATCTACTGAATACTTATAATCAAACTCAAACAGCAACAAAACAAAATGAGAGAATAATTCCATGTAATTTTTAAAAAAAAATATTTTTTAAAAAAACGCACATGCATCATTTCTGACAAAAGTCATCAACCATATTAGATATGTCAAAACTAGTAAATAAAGTATAATGAAAATATTAAGTGTCTTCTTTGACTTTTTGTAACCAGAATTTTTCATTATATATATCTCAGTCTTTTGTAACCAGTATATAAAATAAAACAGTTTCTTCTTACTTTCTTGCTTTTAATTAGTAAATAATTGTAAAATAAAACATAATTTTTTCCTAACTTTGATTTGTACATTAAGTCAGGATGTAAAATAAAAAAAAAATTCACTATGAATTTTTATGGTTATCCTGAGCTTTAGACTCTCTGATTTCTCAAAATGGTGATTAATATACATGTTCATTATCATAAATAATAACTGTTAAATTATACATCAATCTGGAACCAGAATGTAAAATAAAGTATGATACTTTACTCTCTTTAAACCAAAAAAAAAAAAAAAAAAAAAAACAACAACAACAAAACAAAAAACCAAAAAAAAAAAAAAAAAAAACCCCAAAAAAACAAAACAATGATTAAGTAAAATTACACATTTTCCAATGTAAAAACATCAAACATGTCTAACTCTGACTACTGTTACCAGAATGTAACATAACAACTGTTTATATATAAACAATACATGTATTCTGATTTAAGTCAAATATTAACATTAATTGTAACTGTTATATAATGTAAATTGATTTATTTTTTTGTGCATTACCTGGTGTGTTAACATATATATATATATATATATATACACACACGATGCAAATCAAAGATAATTTTTTATTTTGATTTGACGGAATCTGACTGTTAAAGATGTAGTCAGAATGTTCACAGTGAAACTGAGGCCAGACCCTATAATAAAATTGTTCACAGTCAAACTGGGGCCAGACCCTATAATAAAATTGTTCACAACTACACACAATGACAAGTGAATGTAAAGTGTACATGTGTCACACAACTACGAACAAGTCGAAAATGTAAGATAAAATACCCTGATTGTCTTATTAAAACACAAACTGCTTGGTTAAAGAATCAAATTTACAAAAGATGCTTTTGTATAAAAGATAAAAATAATATAAAAAATGTTTTTAAAAAAAGGAGATATGTGGATCCCACGTCTTATCTAAAAATTTCATACATAAAAAAAACAAGAATTCCACGGATCTAAATGTCTCAATTGGTTAGTTTTTGATGGAGTAGAAAATACATTACTTTAACATAAACTTTCACATTTTGACATGCCACCACTGCCGCCAACACCAGAAAAGTAACAACTAAATCTCGTCTTATGGTGATACCAGGCTTGACAATAATATAAGAAATGTTAAAAAAATGAGATATGTGAATCTTAAGTCTTACCTAAAAATTTTCATACATAAAGAAGTTCAAAATGATGACAAAAAGTATAATAGCAACAACAAGACCATATGTCTTATAAAAACAATGATGTAAAAGATTACAACGATAAAAAAAGATTCATGGTTTGATAATATCAGGAATGTTTTCATAACATGAGTAGAGTGGAAGTCTTACTCGAAAAAAAATTCACGATGTGTATGTGTCGGCCTGAAAAGCATTTCAAAAGAAAATGGTTACTGCTGTATAATAGTACTGATGGCAATCACATGACTTTTCAGGTAAAATTAATACAAGAATATAAAAACCTGATTGTTCTAAACAAATCTCGACTCTGTATAATAATATCAGGAATGTTTAAAAAAGACATTGTTTAATTACCCAGCATGCATTTACAACTAACAATAACAATGAAGAGAAAACTAAACTCCATTGTAATGTAAAGTATAAACTGACAACAAAAATATCGAAAAAAGTGAACACACACACACAACACACAACACACACACACACACTATATCACTGATTATTTTAAAATGTTAGAGTCCTTCCTTTTTATGTATTAAAGAGTTCATTTTTTAAATTTTAAAATCCCTTTTTATAATGGCAGAAATAGTAATTTGTGATAAAGGATTTTTTTTCAAATCCAGCTGAAGCTGATATTTGTTTGGTTGAAAATAAAAAAATAGTATTAATATTTTCCAACTCTCAAATGACTTAACTTATAACAATAATTTCTAACTTAAAATCACTAAATAAGTAGATTCTTAAAAACCAGCTGGTTGGCTTCCTTCCCGTCGGAAATCACAATTTGCATATAAATAATCTCCATTTCTCATTATACCATTTGTAATAGACTCCCCTAATTTTGTAATGCTAATGTTGTGATTAAGTTTCTCAAATCCATCTAGATAGTACTACAAAATAAATAAATAAACAAATAAATAAATAAACAAGATAAATTATATAGTAGATATTTTTTGTTATACAATGAGCAAAAAACTCATTACAATGCTCCCAAAAACTTAAGCCATCTTACTAACTGTCAAAGTATTCTATTTATAAGCCTCTTTCAGTTTTGAAACAAAAAGAGTTATTAAAATTCTGTAGCTACTGTCTGTATGGCTAAATTTAAATACTATTGGGAAAGTGTTTTAATGAACTGTTGGTGTCACTTTGTTAAGCTACTGTTGGTGTCACTTTGTTAAGCTAATGTTTGTTTCAGTGTTTTAAGCACAGGCACTTGTTTCTTTCTATTATAGGGGCAAATAGTTGGCCTATATACTATAACACTATATGTTATAGTATAGAGTATAGGCCAACTATTTGCCCCAGTAATAGAAAGAAACAAGTGCCTGTGTTATAGTATAGAGTATAGGCCAACTATTTGCCCCAGTAATAGAAAGAAACAAGTGCCTGTGTTATAGTATAGAGTATAGGCCAACTATTTGCCCCAGTAATAGAAAGAAACAAGTGCCTGTGTTATAGTATAGAGTATAGGCCAACTATTTGCCCCAGTAATAGAAAGAAACAAGTGCCTGTGTTATAGTATAGAGTATAGGCCAACTATTTGCCCCAGTAATAGAAAGAAACAAGTGCCTGTGTTATAGTATAGAGTATAGGCCAACTATTTGCCCCAGTAATAGAAAGAAACAAGTGCCTGTGTTATAGTATAGAGTATAGGCTAACTATTTGCCCCAGTAATAGAAAGAAACAAGTGCCTGTGTTATAGTATAGAGTATAGGCCAACTATTTGCCCCAGTAATAGAAAGAAACAAGTGCCTGTGTTATAGTATAGAGTATAGGCCAACTATTTGCCCCAGTAATAGAAAGAAACAAGTGCCTGTGTTATAGTATAGAGTATAGGCCAACTATTTGCCCCAGTAATAGAAAGAAACAAGTGCCTGTGTTATAGTATAGAGTATAGGCCAACTATTTGCCCCAGTAATAGAAAGAAACAAGTGCCTGTGTTATAGTATAGAGTATAGGCCAACTATTTGCCCCAGTAATAGAAAGAAACAAGTGCCTGTGTTATAGTATAGAGTATAGGCCAACTATTTGCCCCAGTAATAGAAAGAAACAAGTGCCTGTGTTATAGTATAGAGTATAGGCCAACTATTTGCCCCAGTAATAGAAAGAAACAAGTGCCTGTGTTATAGTATAGAGTATAGGCCAACTATTTGCCCCAGTAATAGAAAGAAACAAGTGCCTGTGTTATAGTATAGAGTATAGGCCAACTATTTGCCCCAGTAATAGAAAGAAACAAGTGCCTGTGTTATAGTATAGAGTATAGGCCAACTATTTGCCCCAGTAATAGAAAGAAACAAGTGCCTGTGTTATAGTATAGAGTATAGGCCAACTATTTGCCCCAGTAATAGAAAGAAACAAGTGCCTGTGTTATAGTATAGAGTATAGGCCAACTATTTGCCCCAGTAATAGAAAGAAACAAGTGCCTGTGTTATAGTATAGAGTATAGGCCAACTATTTGCCCCAGTAATAGAAAGAAACAAGTGCCTGTGTTATAGTATAGAGTATAGGCCAACTATTTGCCCCAGTAATAGAAAGAAACAAGTGCCTGTGTTATAGTATAGAGTATAGGCCAACTATTTGCCCCAGTAATAGAAAGAAACAAGTGCCTGTGTTATAGTATAGAGTATAGGCCAACTATTTGCCCCAGTAATAGAAAGAAACAAGTGCCTGTGTTATAGTATAGAGTATAGGCCAACTATTTGCCCCAGTAATAGAAAGAAACAAGTGCCTGTGTCATAGTATAGAGTATAGGCCAACTATTTGCCCCAGTAATAGAAAGAAACAAGTGCCTGTGTCATAGTATAGAGTATAGGCCAACTATTTGCCCCAGTAATAGAAAGAAACAAGTGCCTGTGTTATAGTATAGAGTATAGGCCAACTATTTGCCCCAGTAATAGAAAGAAACAAGTGCCTGTGTTATAGTATAGAGTATAGGCCAACTATTTGCCCCAGTAATAGAAAGAAACAAGTGCCTGTGTTATAGTATAGAGTATAGGCCAACTATTTGCCCCAGTAATAGAAAGAAACAAGTGCCTGTGTTATAGTATAGAGTATAGGCCAACTATTTGCCCCAGTAATAGAAAGAAACAAGTGCCTGTGTCATAGTATAGAGTATAGGCCAACTATTTGCCCCAGTAATAGAAAGAAACAAGTGCCTGTGTTATAGTATAGAGTATAGGCCAACTATTTGCCCCAGTAATAGAAAGAAACAAGTGCCTGTGTTATAGTATAGAGTATAGGCCAACTATTTGCCCCAGTAATAGAAAGAAACAAGTGCCTGTGTCATAGTATAGAGTATAGGCCAACTATTTGCCCCAGTAATAGAAAGAAACAAGTGCCTGTGTCATAGTATAGAGTATAGGCCAACTATTTGCCCCAGTAATAGAAAGAAACAAGTGCCTGTGTTATAGTATAGAGTATAGGCCAACTATTTGCCCCAGTAATAGAAAGAAACAAGTGCCTGTGTTATAGTATAGAGTATAGGCCAACTATTTGCCCCAGTAATAGAAAGAAACAAGTGCCTGTGTTATAGTATAGAGTATAGGCCAACTATTTGCCCCAGTAATAGAAAGAAACAAGTGCCTGTGTTATAGTATAGAGTATAGGCCAACTATTTGCCCCAGTAATAGAAAGAAACAAGTGCCTGTGTCATAGTATAGAGTATAGGCCAACTATTTGCCCCAGTAATAGAAAGAAACAAGTGCCTGTGTCATAGTATAGAGTATAGGCCAACTATTTGCCCCAGTAATAGAAAGAAACAAGTGCCTGTGTTATAGTATAGAGTATAGGCCAACTATTTGCCCCAGTAATAGAAAGAAACAAGTGCCTGTGTTATAGTATAGAGTATAGGCCAACTATTTGCCCCAGTAATAGAAAGAAACAAGTGCCTGTGTCATAGTATAGAGTATAGGCCAACTATTTGCCCCAGTAATAGAAAGAAACAAGTGCCTGTGTCATAGTATAGAGTATAGGCCAACTATTTGCCCCAGTAATAGAAAGAAACAAGTGCCTGTGTTATAGTATAGAGTATAGGCCAACTATTTGCCCCAGTAATAGAAAGAAACAAGTGCCTGTGTTATAGTATAGAGTATAGGCCAACTATTTGCCCCAGTAATAGAAAGAAACAAGTGCCTGTGTTATAGTATAGAGTATAGGCCAACTATTTGCCCCAGTAATAGAAAGAAACAAGTGCCTGTGGTTTTAAGCTGCTGTTGGTGTCAGTGTTTTAAGCTACAGCTGATGTAACAGTGTGAAGCTACTGCTGGTGTCACTCTGTTACACACTGTCAATGTCACTGTGATAAGCTAATGTTGGTGTCACTGTGTTAAGCTACTGTTGGTGTCACTTTGTTAAGCTACTGCAGGTGTCACTGAGTCAATCTACTGCAGGCGTTACTGAGTCAATCTACTGCTGGTGTTACTGTGTTAAGCTACTGTTAGTGTCACTGTGTTAAGCTACAGCTGCTGGTATCAATGTGTTAAGCTACTCTGGTGTCATTGACTCAATCTTCTGCTGGTGTTACTGTTAAGATACTGCTGGTGCCACTTTGTTAAGCTACAGTAAGTGTCACCATGTTAAGCTAGTGTTGGTGTCACCGTGTTAAGCTAGTGTTGGTGTCACTGTGTTAAGCTACATTAAGTGTCACCGTGTTAAGCTAGTGTTGGTGTCACTGTGTTAAGCTAGTGTTGGTGTCACTGTGTTAAGCTAGTGTTGGTGTCACTGTGTTAAGCTACAGTAAGTGTCACCGTGTTAAGCTAGTGTTGGTTTCACTGTGTTAAGCTAGTGTTGGTGTCACTGTGTTAAGCTACAGTAAGTGTCACCGTGTTAAGCTAGTGTTGGTTTCACTGTGTTAAGCTAGTGTTGGTGTCACTGTGTTAAGCTACAGTAAGTGTCACCGTGTTAAGCTAGTGTTGGTGTCACTGTGTTAAGCTAGTGTTGGTGTCACTGTGTTAAGCTAGTGTTGGTGTCACTGTGTTAAGCTAGTGTTGGTGTCACTGTGTTAAGCTAGTGTTGGTGTCACTGTGTTAAGCTAGTGTTGGTGTCACTGTGTTAAGCTACTGCTGATGTCACTATGTTACTATTTACTCATCATATACACTACTTATAACATTAACTCATATTGATAAGTCTTTGCAAGAAGCTGTTTAGATTCATTTCATATCTATATTTTACCTGTGGAAATTCTGGTTCATATGAGATAAATGGTGGTAATAACTGATGATGTAGTCTCCGGGAGTCTATAGCCTGTTTTATGTTTTCTCCAAACCAAAGAACTCTGGCAGCAGTCTGTAAAGTCAAGATAAACGAGTTAATCAATTGTATGATTGATTGTTTAAGGTCACATTGATAGATTTGTTTGTGGCTTGTCTTAATATAATTACTGTAAACATACCAATTTTAGCATGTAAATATTTAAGCATAATTAACATTCTTGACTAATTCATGTGGATTTAAATAAACACAAAACAACTTTTGAGAAACAGACCACATTGTATAAGTCAAAACATGTAAGTCATTACTTTAGCAATGTATGTGCTACTGTCCTGACATGAAAATTGCTAAAAAAAAAAATACACCGAACAGATAAACTGTATTCATTATCACTAAAACCCTGTTTTCCAAGGATTGTAACCACTTTGTATAGTGTTACAATTATTCTAGTACATTATTTTGTTTAGAGGTGACCTAATGATTTCCATAAGTCTGTTCCTTGTTTAAACTTGTCAATTTTACTAGAAACAGAAGATTTTCTTTGCCCAACAAAATGTTTTTTTTTTAATGAATCACTTTCTAATACAACTGACAATACAAGAATAAAGTCATTTTTTAAAAAATTAGCTACAATCGTTAATAAGACTGAATTTTATTAACAATGACTATGGTTTAGTGGCCTGTCCCTCAATGTCACAAATCACAAACATGTCACAAATCACAAACATGTCACAAAACACAAACATGTCACAGATCACAAACATGTCACAAAACACAATCATGTTTCAAATCACAAACATGAAACAGCTCACAATCAACCACAAACATGTCACCAATCATACACATGTCACAGAACATAAACATGTCAGGTGTCACAAATATATCACAAATCACAGAACATAAACATATCCCTGACAATCTCATTTAAATTTGAACTGAACATCAATCAATAGATGGATAAGCAAATTTTTACAGGATGTGAGAAAAGAGGCAGTTTCCACTGGAAAATATTTTATTACAATGTATTGTCATGATAATAATATGAAGTACATATAGTACATGTACAACTGTTTTACACAAGAAATTTTACAAGAGTAATGAATAGACAGTTAACTACTGGTTCTGTGGTCAGATGAAGTTAAACTGTTACAAAAACATGTTTACAAGATTTATGAAGTGTCAGTTACCAGTACAAAATTATACATACCCAAGCTGTTGCTGTGGTAATTCTTGATCCTCCAGCAGCTCCGACAACCAACTTGATTTTATTGTCCTTGTCAACAAGAATAGCTGGACACATTGATGATAAAGGTCTTTTACCAGGTACAATAAAGTTGGCTGGTGATGGAGGGATTCCGAAAGAATTTGTTATATTTGGTGATGAAAAATCATCCATTTCATTATTATACAAAATTCCAGTTTTTGACCCCAGTATACCAGAACCAAATCTAAAAATAAAATAAAAACAAACAAACATAAAAAATGTTTTATTTGATGTATGAAACAAGAGGCCCATGGGCCTTAACGCTCACCTGAGGATATGTCAAAAATTGTTTGCAAAGCGCAAAAGACAATATATTAGGTACAAAAACTTTACAAATTTTCTCGAGTTAAGAACTGCCACAAAAATTAATCAGAAATATATCCACTCACATTTCATTTATAAGTAGCTTATATAATATGCATGAAGTAACTGTAATGCAATGAATAATTCCCAATTAACAAATTTCAGTATACTTATGCAGCTATGTCCTTGACCTTTGAACATATATGACTTTGAACCATATATGATCGCCATGTCAATACCTACAATATTCTAATATACATGTCTATACAAAAAGTTAAAGTTTTCAAGATAATAAGCAATTTTTGTCCTCTTCTGCAGCTGTGACCTTGACCTTTAAACACATTACCTTGAACCATATATCAAAATGATCATTGCTGCAATACCTACAATATTCTAATTTATATGCCTAAACAAAAAGTTAACAGTTTTCAAGATAATAAGCATTTTTAAGTTTTCTTTTGCAGCTGTGACCTTGACCTTTGAACATATGACCTTGAACCATATATCAAAATGATCGTCATATCAATACCTACAATATTTTAATATACATGCCTATACAAAAAGTTTACAGTTTTTAAGATAATTAGCAATTTAAGTCTTCTTTTGCTGCTGTGACCTTGACCTTTGAACATATGACCTTGAACCATATATCAAAATGATAGTTGCTGCAATACCTACAGTATTCTAAAATATACATGCCTATACAAAAAGTTTTCAAGAAATTTAGCAATTTTGCAGCTGTGACCTTGATCTTTGAACATTTGACCTTGAACCATATATTAAAATGACCACCATATCAATACCTACAATATTCTAATATACATGCCTATACAAAAAGTTAACAGTTTTTAAGATAATTAGCAATTAAAGTCTTCTTTTGCAGCTGTGACCTTGACCTTTAAACATATGACCTTGAACGATATATCAAAATGATTGCCATATCAATACCTCTAATATATTCTAATATACATGCCTATACAAAAAGTTAATAGTTTTCAAGATAATTAGTAATTTATGCCTTCTTTTGCAGCTGTGAACTTGACCTTTGATCATATGATCTTGAACCATATATCAAAATGATCGTTGTCATAATACCTACAATATTCTAATATACATGCCTATACAGAAAGATTATAGTTTTCAAGCTAAGGCACAATTTTAGTATTTATAAGCCAAAAATAACATTTCAGGGGCAACAACTCCTACAAGGATTATCATATAGTTACGAAACTTGGTACCTTTTTAAATTTTGTCATGCTGAACATTTTAACAATGTTTTGATTTCAAATATCTCTTAATATTTGCAAGAAAATTGCTTAAAACTGCATAAATCACAAATTAGTTCATGAATTTCTCTGGCCCATATATGCTTCTGACTAAGTATTGAAATCTGTCCAACAATTTTTGAGGAGAAGTCGAAAATAGGTGTTAACGACACATGCACGCATGCACGCACACATACACATGCTACACCATGCCATAAGCTCACATGACCTTCGGTCAGGTGAGCTAAAAATGTAATGAAGGGATAATATAAGTGATACGCATATGGCAAGCAAATTGCACAATGATTCAAGAAACCTACATTTACACCATATAACCTGGTTG
The DNA here is from genome assembly GCA_029721355.1 of Tegillarca granosa. Taxonomy (NCBI): domain Eukaryota; kingdom Metazoa; phylum Mollusca; class Bivalvia; order Arcoida; family Arcidae; genus Tegillarca; species Tegillarca granosa. The sequence goes on along the minus strand of JARBDR010000376.1, from coordinate 1,420,327 downwards.
TAAAACATACTTTTACAGTCGTAAAACCAGGTTTTGCATTGTAAAACCTCCTTTTGCAATCGCAAAACATTGTTTTACAATTTATTTTGTAATTTACACTGTACTGTTTTACTGCTACTACTACTCTATTATTATTAGTATTACAGTATTAACAGTATTACATACTGTTAAGTCAATGAAATTAATAATTAATAAATTTAGTGCTAAAAAGATTTGAGGAAATCTCTACAATCTGTACAATCTCCATCATGTCTACCCGATCGAGCCTAATAATAATACGAATAATATGAAATACCATTTTCTAACAATTCAAGTTTGTAGTTACAAGGGAAAGAAATATTCATGTTCACTAGGAAATATAAAAATCCTAGGTTCAATTCAAAATTATATATACTTTATTTATTTTGATTTTTATTTTATTTGTTTTTATCCCATTTTATTTATTTATTTATTGATTAATTTATTCATGACAACTAAAAAATTAAAAATACAACTATAAAGTATTAAGATTGCAATCGGCCTACTAGTTCAATCTTGTACTAATTTATGAACATAAAAACTTTTGAATATTATTTCTTGTATTACAATTGCCATTCGTAAAAAAGTATAATTAAAAACGCCATATCGATGAAAAAACTTCTTAACATCCTTATAAACCCAACTCAAACTCAAATTTAAAGTAAATTGCACATTATACTTCGTTTTAAATCGTTGATTTTTAATAAACTTTCAAAAACAGATAAGTATCAGAAATGCGATGCATCTTCAGTAATTGTATTTAATCTTTTTTCTTCTTGATTGATTTTTTTGTTAATAAATATTGAATAAAGTTCTAAATTAACTGTCATTAAAATGTGTTAAAAATGGAATATAATTCATAAAGGCTTAATTATTCTACTTATCTTTCTGTTTATTCAGTATAACACACACACACATGCACTATCCATTGTTGTCATAAACGTGCCACGAAGCCATCTGTAATGAGCAATCTCAGTGGCTAACTGTTTGGATGTTCGTAAAACCAGGTTTTGCGATCGTAAATATTATTAATGATCGCAAATGAACATTTTGAAAATGCATAATAATTTTGGTAAAACCTGGTTTTGCACTATAAATTCACATTTACCAATGCAAATGCAATTCATCTTGAAAAACCTGCATTTACTGTTGTAAATCCTAGTTTTATGTCACAAATTGCACAATAAATTGTAAATAAAAGTAGGTTTGATGATCATTAAACCAGGTTTAAAGGCGTAAATGTAGGTTTCTTGAATAATTGTGCAATTTGCTTGCCATACACATGTAATAGAGGGATTACATATTAATACATGTAACGAAGGGATTACATTATATAATACTTGTAATAAGGGGATTATATAATTATGTAATCCATGTAATAAAATGATTATTTATGTAATACTTGTATTAAATTCAGATTTTAAAATATCACCATGTTTGAACTTTTTTTTTAGTATATACATTAGATATAAAGAAAGGTCAAAGTACCTTGTGTTGACTGTAGATGTGACTGATACTGCTAGTCCATCGTTACCTACTATCGACAAATGAGCTGTACTTTTAGTAAATCTATCATAGAATGTTGGTCCGTAATAGTCAATACCATGTGTCGTATTATCCCATATTTTACCTCTAGTCATATCTGCATAACTTCTACTTGTAAGGTTCTTTACCAGCTGAAACAACCAACACAAACAATTTGTGTATTTTACTGTGAAGGGGAGATAAAAAACATTTTCCTAAAAACTTACCATGTGTAATAAAATAAAAAACTTAATATATTTTGTGGAAAATGTTACTACAAGTATTTACTGTTTTTACAATATTCAACTTTTAATATGTGTTCCTACAAAATTTATACATAGCAACTCATAAACCTTATAATTGGTTGGGGTCTTGGTGATGAAGTGATTTTTAATTATAAAGGTCTGATCTGAAGTACCTCTCACTGACTGAATATATGTGCACATCTTTGACTAATAGTTGTTAACATCTAACATTAAGTGAAATATTTTCTCTTCATTTTGGTTAGCTGGTTGGTTGAATGTTACCTCAGCATTTTTAATGAAGTATTTTTTATCTATGGTATAAGAGATGATTGCAGTTATTTATGGTATACAAGATAATGACATATAAGTAGAGTGAGATAATGACATATAAGTAGAGTGAGATAATGACATATAAGTAGAGTGAGATAATGACATATAAGTAGAGTGAGATAATGACATATAAGTAGAGTGAGATAATGACATATAAGTAGAGTGAGATAATGACATATAAGTAGAGTAAGATAATGACATATAAGTAGAGTGAGATAATGACATATAAGTAGAGTGAGATAATGACATATAAGTAGAGTGAGATATGACATATAATGACATATAAGTAGAGTGAGATAATGACATATAAGTAGAGTGAGATAATGACATATAAGTAGAGTGAGATAATGACATATAAGTAGAGTGAGATAATGACATATAAGTAGAGTGAGATAATGACATATAAGTAGAGTGAGATAATGACATATAAGTAGAGTGAGATAATGACATATAAGTAGAGTGATATAATGACATATAAGTAGAGTGATATAATGACATATAAGTAGAGTGAGATAATGACATATAAGTAGAGTGAGATAATGACATATAAGTAGAGTGAGATAATGACATATAAGTAGAGTGAGATAATGACATATAAGTAGAGTGAGATAATGACATATAAGTAGAGTGAGATAATGACATATAAGTAGAGTGAGATAATGACATATAAGTAGAGTGAGATAATGACATATAAGTAGAGTGAGATAATGACATATAAGTAGAGTGAGATAATGACATATAAGTAGAGTGATATAATGACATATAAGTAGAGTGAGATAATGACATATAAGTAGAGTGAGATAATGACATATAAGTAGAGTGAGATAATGACATATAAGTAGAGTAAGATAATGACATATAAGTAGAGTGGGATAATGACATATAAGTAGAGTGAGATAATGACATATAAGTAGAGTGAGTGATATAATGACATATAAGTAGAGGGATAATGACATATAAGTAGAGTGATATAATGACATATAAGTAGAGTGAGATAATGACATATAAGTAGAGTGATATAATGACATATAAGTAGAGTGAGATAATGACATATAAGTAGAGTGAGATAATGACATATAAGTAGAGTGATATAATGACATATAAGTAGAGTGAGATAATGACATATAAGTAGAGTGATATAATGACATATAAGTAGAGTAAGATAATGACATATAAGTAGAGTGAGATAATGACATATAAGTAGAGTGATATAATGACATATAAGTAGAGTAAGATAATGACATATAAGTAGAGTGAGATAATGACATATAAGTAGAGTGAGATAATGACATATAAGTAGAGTGAGATAATGACATATAAGTAGAGTGATATAATGACATATAAGTAGAGTAAGATAATGACATATAAGTAGAGTGAGATAATGACATATAAGTAGAGTGATATAATGACATATAAGTAGAGTAAGATAATGACATATAAGTAGAGTGAGATAATGACATATAAGTAGAGTGAGATAATGACATATAAGTAGAGTGATATAATGACATATAAGTAGAGTGAGATAATGACATATAAGTAGAGTGAGATAATGACATATAAGTAGAGTGAGATAATGACATATAAGTAGAGTGAGATAATGACATATAAGTAGAGTGAGATAATGACATATAAGTAGAGTGAGATAATGACATATAAGTAGAGTGAGATAATGACATATAAGTAGAGTGAGATAATGACATATAAGTAGAGTGAGATAATGACATATAAGTAGAGTGAGATAATGACATATAAGTAGAGTGAGATAATGACATATAAGTAGAGTGGATGATGGTATTACATCCAAGTCAAGATTTGTTTTCTACTTGTATGAGGCAGTCAGTTCTGGGATAGTGAAGGAAACAGGATTGCCAAAAACAATAACCTTCTGCATGCAAACTGACTAATTTTCTTGCACCTGAGTTAGATTCAAACCTAAGCAGTGAGAGGCAGTGTGGTACTCAATTTACTGTGTCCCTTAATGACGTACGAGTTATGATAAGAAAATCTGAATAAAGCATCCTGTTACCTGTGTCATATTGGCTGAGTGTTTTGTGGATAAGATAGTCACAGGTAAGTTATACAAGTATGGTCAGAACATTTTGTTACCTGTGCAGACCTGCCAACCCTTACGATTTTTCCGTAATTCTTACTGATTGTTTACCCATTTTACGATTTTACGGATAGGTTTAAAATCTTACGATTTTAAGTAAAATCCGGATTTTGGTTCATGTCCTGTCCATTTTCTACTAAGTTTTTACACTTGTCATCAAAACGTTTGAAATTGATCTATTTAAACTGAAACTAAGCAAGCATCTAAGTGTAGGTAACATCTTAACTGCGTTTGTAAGTAATGATTTCAAGTGCAGTCGAAATTTAAGCGTCTATTGGGAGGTAATAGAATCACATGTTGTGACAGTTCAACTTGATTATAATGAACCGCAAACATAAGGGGGATTTAACAGCTGATCAAGATGAACAACCGTCTTCATCAAAGCGCCAATACCCCCAGAAACGTAACAGTTAGCAGCAGTTATTGAGTAAAAAAATCTTACGGAAAAAAATCCAAAAATGGCCCATTCTTACTGAAAAATTTACTGACTTTACTGATAGACTTCTAATGGGGTTGGCAGGTCTGCCTGTGTCATATTAGCTGAATTTGTTGTGGATAAGATAGTCACAGGTAAGTTATACAAGTATGGTCAGAACATTTTGTTACCTGTGTCATATTAGCTGAATTTGTTGTGGATAAGATAGTCACATTTTGTTACCTGTGTCATATTAGCTGAATTTGTTGTGGATAAGATAGTCACAGGTAAGTTATACAAGTCTGGTCAGAACATTTTGTTACCTGTGTCATATTGGCCGAGTGTTTTGTGGATAAGATAGTCACAGGTAAGTTAAGTATGGTCAGAACATTTTGTTACCTGTGTCATATTAGCTGAATTTGTTGTGGATAAGATAGTCACAGGTAAGTTATACAAGTCTGGTCAGAACATTTTGTTACCTGTGTCATATTGGCCAAGTGTTTTGTGGATAAGATAGTCACAGGTAAGTTATACAAGTCTGGTCAGAACATTTTGTTACCTGTGTCATATTGGCTGAGTGTTTTGTGGATAAGATAGTCACAGGTAAGTTATACAAGTATGGTCAGAACATTTTGTTACCTGTGTCATATTGGCTAAGTTTTTTTGGTAACTAAGATAATCAAGTTATACAAGTCTAAATAGAACTGTTACCTGTGTCATATTGGCTGGATTGAAGTCTGGATCACCTAGGTCTGTTCTTTTAGCATAAGCAAACTTAAATGCCTCTATTATCCTATGATAGGTCAGGAGTTTTTCTTTCTTTGTTTTAAGATTCTCTGGGTTTATCTGAAACCCTGTAAATCAAAATAAATCATATTTAGGGTGATAAATTTTGATGGGGAGAAAATGAATACACATTTATATAAATGGACACATCCATCCATATAAAAGGACACCTGTCGTGAAACTAGCAACAGAATTTTTTTCTGAGAATTATGATGCTTATAATTAAGTTAATCTGTTTCTAAAAGAGACAAGCTATATAAGGATGGTTTCCGTCTTGATAGTTACATACAATCCACCATCCCAGAACTGACAAACTTAACATTATCAAAAGAATCTTGACTCGGCATAATACAATCCGGGAAAAGTACGAATTCCTCAACGTTTACAAACTTAGCAACGTTAACAAATACATGAACTTTACATTTACGAATTCCTCAACAAATTGGATTAAGTATTGTCGGCATTTGTATACTAAAAATGGCACATTTTACACTGAAACAAAAGGGGTAACACCTGTATGTGCAAACTTTTCACCGGGAACTTTTAAAATCTATTGAAGGTATGGGCCCCGTATTTCATTTGGCCATAAATATTTGATGCATACACTTAGGTGAATAAAATGGTTTTTAAGAATAATTCACAGGGCGTTGAGGAATTCGTAACGTTGAGGAATTCGTACTTTTCCCATACTAAATATACTCCCATTAGCCCAGGTCATTTTACTCCATTTTTAAATCAATTTTTTGAGTTATTTTAAAAAGGTCAGTTTCCTCTAACATCTAAGAACTGAAGAACCTTGACTAAGGTATAAATCATCACTAATGGTACTACTTTCTATTTGTTGAAACATAATCAAATTTCTGATTGTATGATAATTGGAATCACTTGGATCCTACATAGTACTTCAATCAACCCAATGGATACTGTTTTATTTAAGTACCAGTACATCCATACAAAGTCAGAAATTATATAATTAATGGCTTCAATATATTTCTATATTTTGGTATGATTTAACATAAGTAATTATGAAATTACTGCTGCATTTTTAATATGATCATGCTCAAATCCGTTTATGACATTAACTCTACTGTATTTCTTGCTCATACCCACATCATTTTATGGCATTATCTTTGACGTATTTCAAACTCATGCCCACATTAGTCTATGTCTGACTCATTAGTTCTACTGTATTTCACATTCATGCCCACATTAGTTTATGACATTAAACTCTACTGTATTTCTTGCTCACACCCACATTAGTTAATGTCATTAGCTTTACTGTATTTCACACTCATACCCACATCAGTTTATAAAATTAATTCTACATCTGCTTATGTCCACATCAGTTTATGACATAAACTTTCTACATCTGCTTATGTCCACATCAGTTTATGACATAAACTCTGCAGTATTTCTTGCTCACACCCACATCAGTTTATGACATAAACTCTGCAGTATTTCTTGCTCACACCCACATCGGTTTATGACATAAACTCTGCAGTATTTCTTGCTCACACCCACATCGGTTTATGACATAAACTCTGCAGTATTTCTTGCTCACACCCACATCAGTTTATGACATAAACTCTGCAGTATTTCTTGCTCACACCCACATCAGTTTATGACATAAACTCTGCAGTATTTCTTGCTCACACCCACACCAGTTTATGACATAAACTCTGCAGTATTTCTTGCCCACACCCACATCAGTTATGACATAAACTCTGCAGTATTTCTTGCCCACACCCACATCAGTTTATGACATAAACTCTGCAGTATTTCTTGCTCACACCCACACCAGTTTATGACATAAACTCTGCAGTATTTCTTGCTCACACCCACACCAGTTTATGACATAAACTCTGCAGTATTTCTTGCCCACACCCACACCAGTTTATGACATTAACTCTGCAGTATTTCTTGCCCACACCCACACCAGTTTATGACATAAACTCTGCAGTATTTCTTGCCCACACCCACATCAGTTTATGACATAAACTCTGCAGTATTTCTTGCCCACACCCACATCAGTTATGACATAAACTCTGCAGTATTTCTTGCCCACACCCACACCAGTTTATGACATAAACTCTGCAGTATTTCTTGCCCACACCCACATCAGTTTATGACATAAACTCTGCAGTATTTCTTGCCCACACCCACATCAGTTTATGACATAAACTCTGCAGTATTTCTTGCTCACACCCACATCAGTTTATGACATAAACTCTGCAGTATTTCTTGCTCACACCCACACCAGTTTATGACATAAACTCTGCAGTATTTCTTGCTCACACCCACATCAGTTTATGACATAAACTCTGCAGTATTTCTTGCCCACACCCACACCAGTTTATGACATAAACTCTGCAGTATTTCTTGCTCACACCCACATCAGTTTATGACATAAACTCTGCAGTATTTCTTGCCCACACCCACACCAGTTTATGACATAAACTCTGCAGTATTTCTTGCTCACACCCACATCAGTTTATGACATAAACTCTGCAGTATTTCTTGCCCACACCCACATCAGTTTATGACATAAACTCTGCAGTATTTCTTGCTCACACCCACATCAGTTTATGATCTTGCCACATCTACTTACCATCTAGAATATTGAGAATAAATGACAAAACAGCGCCACCTGATGGTGGGGGTGGACTAAAAAGAACAGAACCATCAAGCAGTTTAATAGTGAGTGGATTGGTTGATTTGACTACATAATTCTTGAGATCAGTAGAATTAATTAATGCACCTGTAAAAATAAAAATGTAAAAAACATGAGATCACAGAATTTTAAGTATTTCCAGAGAAAAGCTATATTTAATAACACAAAAATCAAATAAATAAATCTGATAAACTTTTAACCAATAATTCTAATGTTGAAAGGTGAAAATATTGTAATTAGCAATGCCAACTCGCATGCCAAAGAGAAAAAGATAATTGCAACTTCATCGAGGACAATGCAGTCATGTGTTTGGTATGATGTTGTAAATGTATTACCTTGAATTTACTTTTGAGAAATATTGAAGTTGTCAAAAATGATATGAATTTCTTATTATAGAAATAACTTTCAATTTGTTGTGGTTTACTGGGTATAAACAACAAATTGAAAGTTATTTCTTATATTTACAATATTAATGTTTGACATTTTTGCTTAGAATTTGCACAAGGTCAATTATTTTAGTATTACAAAATACTGTTTTTAAATTTTTTATCCGCTGGTTTTTGTCAGTGAACGTAACAGCACCATTCATTCATTCAGAGCGTTTAGCTCCGCACACTTTGATGTCACACATAAACAAACCACAAAGCAGTGCTGAAACTTCAAAAACAAGGTTTTATTCAAACTTATAATTGTTTTTTATTAATTACATTTTCATATTAAATTGGAATGAACAATTAGAAAATGAGGAATTTGTGAGTATTCCATGAGATGACATGGATGAAGTGATTTCTACTTGTTGTGCGGAAGGATTTCCATTTCTAGTTTTTGTTTCATGTATTGTTTGTATTATCATTTTTATTTTTTATTAACAAATATTTTTTATTTATAATATTTTTATTTAGTTTTTTCTTATCTGAATTGGTTAATATATCACATTTTCAACATGAAAATTTGGGATTTTGTTTATTTTTATCAACGTTGCTAAAAATAAATTTGTTATGGAAAATGAAAAGGGAACTCTCAAATTGACTTTTCACTTTGTATGTATTCTTGGGCGACTTGACAAGAGGCTGACAGGTGATGCTAGTATACTGAAATGTAAACATTATTTGTGTAAAACAGTTTATATAAGAAAAAAAATCAGCAATTGTAAATACATGTATTTAATAAATAAAACATGTATCAGAATGAAATTCAACCTGAAATAACCTAAATGAACTTGGTGTATACTTTTGCATAATTCACAAAGTGCACAAAGGGTCAATTGAGGTTATTTTCCACAATACCAAGTGCACAAAGGGTCAATTGAGGTTATTTCCACAATCCAAGTGCACAAAGGGTCAATGTTTTTTTCCATGATCAGATTGCACAAAGGGTCAATTAAGGGTTACTTTCCATGATTCAATGAATGTTTAACTGATCTATAGTAATATATATGATGCTGATAGATCATGGTTGAATTGACATTGTTTTAACATCCAGTAAAGATTTTTTCACTTACATTAAGGTGATCAATTCTACAGAGGTAGAAAAAAACTGTAGTGCCGAAAGAAAACCTTGTTTTACTTCGTTTTTTATCAAGAGAATTGACAAACTTTTACTAGAATCTACCTGACTGGAATTCAAACCTAGAAAAAGGTACTGTGATTTTTGGCATGTGCTTTATACTGCTTGGCCACCTAGAATTCCCTAGACAACCAAGCTCAAAAGAACAATCTTCATTGTTAATTACTGTGACATACATGTTAACTGTAACTTACTGCCTTTTGTCCAATGAAATATTACCTTCTTTATTTAACTGCCTTTTGACCAATGAAATATTACCTTCTTTATTTAATTGTCTTTTGACCAATGAAATATTACCTTTATTTAACTGACTTTTGACCAATGAAATATTACCTTCTTTATTTAACTGCCTTTTGACCAATGAAATACATTGTATTACCTTCTTTATTTAATTGTCTTTTGACCAACGAAATATTACCTTCTATATTTAATTGTCTTTTGACCAATGAAATATTACCTTCTTTATTTAATTGTCTTTTGACCAATGAAATATTACCTTCTGTACTTAGCTCCTGAGCCATATCCTTTGACAACTGCCCATTGTAAAAACTCTCACCATTAGAAGCTAAAGTGGACAAAGTCTTGGCTAATTTTGGTAATTTGATTATATCCCCTTCTTTATATAACTTGTTTGTCTTAGGGTTTGTATAAGTTTTCCTAATAATTTAAAATATATGTTAACAATAAGAATCAAAGTACTGAAAGTACTGGTACTGGATAACTGAAACTAAACAACAAGATTAACACTAACAGCACAAAAGATGAGATAATTTTGAACCATAAATGAAAGTAAGAATTTCAAATACAAGTATATATTCATTACATACCATATAGAAACTACAAAATTTTCATACTGTAAATAGTTGTTTTTGCATTTTAAAATTTACTGTATAAAGAGCTATTTTTATGGTGTGCAAAGTTTGGGTGTAATTTTGCAATCAATAAACTTTTTTGTAGAAATGCTTCTTGTCTTTTTCTGATACAAGCATATTATTAGCAATCACCAACATGACCAAATATGGGTCTATCTGAGATTAACTGATTGCCTGTGATCTACATTTTATAAGTGTTCATTAAATGTTCTTGTTTGTAATCTACATTTTATAGAGTTAATAGATGTTTCAAAAATGCCAGGCTATGGTATAAAACATAAAAAAACAATAAGAATCTTCTCATATATATATATATATATATATATATATATATATATATATATATATATATATATATATATATATATATATATCTAATCAATATAAATTTATGTTTCCAATTTATCTTTATTTATTTGATGACTAGGATCATAAATATTTTTGTATGAAAATTTGTGCATTTATTTTTTTAAAAAATATCTTCATATTAAATAATCAACTTAATTCTAAAACATTCATTATAAATACAAACTTCATCTCAGGAAATTTTTGTATCTTGTCTTTAGAAGTCTGAAAAGCATCAGCCAGATGTTTTGGAACTTTAAATCCATTTTTAGCAAGATCTATTGATGGTTTAAAGAGTTCCTCCCACTTCAATTTCCCATATTTTTTATGTACTGTTAAATAACCTTTGACCTCTCCAGGAACACCAATTGCCAATCCTCCTGTATAAAAATATAAGGTGGATATCATGTTTATTCCAGAAATTTAACCTGTAGGGTCATCCTTGCCAAGGTTTGGACAACAGAGGCCATGCTTTTCAAAAATTTGAACATAAACAACAAAGTGTAAAATTCAATGATTTCATAGTTATTGAAATAATAATTGAAAATTTATAGTTCAAAATTTTGTTAAAATTATGGTACATTAGCTAAACCTAGTTGTTAGTAAAAAATTCAAAATATGATGTATATCATAAACATTAAATTTACTGGTAGATATAAAAAGAGTCTAATGATCCTGATTTAACTGAGAGAGACAGAGAGAGAGAGAGAGAGAGAGAGATAGAGAGATAGAGAGAGAGTTACCTTCTGTGGATTTCCTTGGATCTTTTACAAACATGTCTTTAGTTGCTCCTAATGGTGCCGTCTCTCTTGCATTAAATGTTAGTGATTGTTTAGTGTTACTAAATGAGAAAAGAAAATTTTACAATTTTTTTTGTATTGAAGATGTTGTAAATACTGTGGGTGTATCATTTAATGGTTGTGGGATTAAACCCCTAATAATGTTGTGGTACTTTTGGGGGCAAAGGAATTACTTAGAATAATCTATATTTGTAGGGTTAAAATTTCATGGTTTTGCATATTTTAAAGGAAATGTTGGGAGAAAAATTTCATGGAACTGAGATGTGTGAAAATCAGGGGCCATGTAATTTAAATTTCAATGACATAAAATTTCATGGTTTTCATTAACCCTCGAAAAATAGTAAATGTAATTTACAACGACCATTCCTGATTTTACATATGTTTAACATGAGTCTCGGGAGGGGGGGGGGGGACTTTTCAGTAAGGTGCTGAGTGAGTATGCTGCAGACAATCATAAAACTCTCTTAGTCCATTATCCTAGTACCAGAAGAACCAGTTGATACTTTGTCCTGTTAATGCAGTGCACCAGAGGAGGAAGCACTATCTCAAATTTTTTAATTCTAACGTACGAACCCACAACCTCCCACTATTGAAGTTGATGCAATACCATTGTGACTGCTATTGTAATGTAGTGATTTAAACTCAATATCACAGAGCTGCTTATTTTGGTTTGCTAGTAAAAGGTCAGCATTTTTCAGGTATTTCTATCATTCCAGAATTGACCACCACATTATGGGTGACAAAAAAAAAAAAAATAAATAAATAAATAAAATTAATAAATCTACTTTTTACAGGTAGCCAGACAGTTCATTCTTATGTTTATTCACTGCATTTATTTCACTTCCTTTTACATGGAAAGTTACATTCACTATTGGCTAACAAATGCTACTTATTGGCTTACAAGTGCTTTGGGAGGGGTAACCACATTATACAGTTTTATACCTTAGTAACATACAATTTACAGGTTTTTAAGGTCCCAGCTTTAAGTTCTGGCCCCAGTTTCACAATCATTTCTTAACTTAGATTTTCCTTAACTTAAATCTTGCAAATTTGAAATCTTATTAATTTTGTTAATTGTCTAGATATCTATAAATTTAAGATCATTTTAAATTTGTAATATCTGTTTTTAGTTTCATCAAAAATGTTTATTTTTAATTCAAAACGAGATTGCCAAAATTTGTCAAATTTAAGTTAAGGACAATCTTAGTTAAGAAATGATTGTGAAACCGGGGCCAGGTTTAGCAGTTACACTATACCTTTCCTGTTACACTTCATAACTGACCTGTCATAGACCGTCATAAAAAATCCACCACCAAGGCCAGAACTTTGAGGTTGAAATACACCGTAACATATTAACACTGCTATGGCTGCATCTACACTTGATCCTTTTCTTTGTAGAATATCTCTAAAATAAGCAGAATAATATAGAATGACTACTAAACTTTTTTTCTCTGGAGGAATTGTTAATAAAACATTTTTGTAATCAAAGTACTGAAAGACAATGATTTAGTAATCTTATAAAAAACAGTTCTTAAAGGTTGAGTTAAGGACAAAGTTTACATCCCAGTCAAATGTCTTTCACTTTTATCAAGGGAGTCAATTCTGGGATGGTGGAGGAAACTGGAGCGCGAGTGTCCAAGAAAAATCACTGTCCTTTGGCAATGTAACAGACAAACTTTCTCATGCTAGGATCTGTATGAGCAGAATTGTCAAACCTAGGTGGTGAGGGGCACTCACTGTGATCAGTTAGCCTGCTTTAGACTACTTGGTCAGGGAGGCTCCAGTTTAACAAATTTATGATGTTGATGATGTTGAACATCTCTTCATTATTTACCTATGTAAATCAAACACTAGATCATTAGGAGTTGAGTTGAGTAATAGTGTTTAACGTCCAAGTCAAGAATATTTCACTTATATCGCCATGTTGCCAGTTATAAGTGAAAGTGCAGAAATTTTGTCTGTGCATTGCGCTGATGGCATTGTACAGCAGGGTTCTTTATCGTGCCATGCCTGCCATGACACGGGACCTCATTTATTTTAAGTTCCCATATGAAAGAACCGTGACTTTCATTTCGTAATGCCTAGTGCCTGGCGAAAGAACAGTCACTACCCACTTTCAAGTCTTGGGTCAGACCCGGCTGGGGCCCGAACCAATGACCTTCCACTTTCAGAGCGATAGATCATTAGGTTTACTGAGAGTGTTAACAGAATTGTGACTTTCCTTATCCTTAACATGATTTCATAAAGTCATTCCACTTTATTTTAGTTACAATATCATGTGTATTTCACTTAAAGTTTATTTCTACAAGTGAAAGTTTTGCATCATTGCCATTGGTGGTAATTTTGCAAATAAAATTGTTGAACTTGGTAAATACAAATACTTGTGAATGTCACATTTACTTTAATTATCAATAACCTCTCAAAATTCTTGTTTATAGCACAGAATTAAAGATTTTATGATGGAAAGTCAAAATTTATAAACCAGGGGAACAATTATTATATCTAGGCAAAGTCAGTTATCTGTCCATGCTTATTTTCCTAACAATATCAGCCTTGACCACATGGTTGGCCACTCTGAAAACCTTATTAGTCACAACATGGATAGTACTTGCTGCCAAGCATGTCAGATCACAGATTGGTTGCAATCATTTTTGCCCCACAATTTCACCTGTAAAACTCTATAGAGAAATCTGTCACAACACTTATGACTACCAATCAATGCAACTTTCATGAGAATCTTTCTGACTAGGGCTCATTAGTCACGACATGGATAGTAACTTGCTGCCAGAATGCAACGCAGATTGGTTCCGATCATTTTAATTAGCACTTGATCTTTATTCCCTATTAACAACATTAATACCATAAATTTCTTAAATTTAAAAATAAAAAATATCCACAATAATCCATTTATGTTTTAATATTTACAGGTCTAATATTTAAAGATCAATTGATTTTCATATCATTGTATGGCTTAACCTACTTCAATAAACATAAATAAAGATCATTTGTGTTAGACAAACTGTTGTTCTTTTCAATAAAAAAAATTAAAATACGGCAATCCCTTTTTGAACAGATGTTTCACATGTTCCATGTGAAAACTGCCCTTTTTCTACAGGATTCAACTTATCTTGACCCTTTAAAGTCTTGGTTGAAACTTTCTTAATGTAAAAGGCATTATTAAACTTCAAATTTTGATAAAATAAAAACCTTGGACTATATTTCTAAACTATTGTACAGTAATATCTATTCTACAGAAGTCTAATATACATTCCTATACAAAAAAGTTTATAGGTTTCCAGATAAACAATTGAAGTATCATTATGCTGCTATGACCTTGACCTTTATACCTATGACATTGAACCATATATCAAAATGAGAGTAATATTAGTATTGACAATACTCTTATATACATGACTATACAAAAGTTTATAATTTTTCTGAAAATTAACTATTTCAGTGTTTTAATGTAGCTGTGTCACCTTGACCTTTGAATTAATAACTTTGTACCATATATCAAAATGATTATCATATCAATATCTACCATATTTTAAATTACAAACCAATACAAAAAGTTTATATTTTTCAAGATAATTATTAATTTTAGTATTCTTATGAAGATGTGACCTTGACATTTTAATCCATGACCTTGAACTTATATAAAAATTATCATATCAGTAATATCAATTCCTGAAATATTCTTTCATATATGCCTAAGCAAAAAGTTTAAAGAGTTCAAGATAATTTAAAAATTTAGTATTTTTAAGCAGCTATTACCTTGACCTTTAAACCCATGACTCTGATCCTATGTATTGACAAAGATACTATTTTAACAATTTTCCCATTTTGATCCCTATGGCTACCATTTGTGCGAATCTGAATCTAAATGACCTAAATATTTTTTTTTACATGAAATAACGAAGATATAACTTTTATACATTTCACAAAAGAAGCTTTTTGAATTTTTGCACTATTTTCCTTCTTATGGAGACTCAAGGGAACATAACCCCTTCATTTGTGCAAATCTGAAAGGCCTTAACCCAGGCATGAATACTATGACTACCACTTCTATCAAATATGAACTAGTTGTTTTAGAGAAGATTAAAATGTTAAAAGTTTTAGAGGAGAGGATTAAAATGTTAAAAAAAAGCTTGACAGGGTACACAATGGAAAATGTATGACAGATGATGCACAACAGCTCAGGTGAAATAAAAAAAAATCAGCTTCTGCTTTAACATCAACATCAGTAACAGTTGTAAAAGTTGAGTCATTGAACAATAAAATGAAAAAAATAATAAAACAGCATAATTGTCCCTGTGATAAATGTATTGTATTCCTTTGTATAGCTATAACACCGCTACATCATCCAACATCAAACTTGTACTTTGTATATACAAGAATTCCACGGATTTAAATGTCTCACCTGGTTAGTTTTTGACAGAGTTAGTACTTTAACATAAACTTTCACATTTTGACATGCAGTCCCCACTAATGCCGCCTCCTATGACACCGTAAAAGTAACACCTAAATCTCGCCTTATGGCGATGCCAGGCTTGACAAAAATCACACTAAAAATAAAATCACAACAAGAATTCCCTGGAATTAGATGTCTCGATTGAGAAGTTTTTGATTAAGCAGAAAATACATTATTCAGATTTAGCCATGCTGCACAATATAAATGTTAAATTCAAACTGCATTTACAATTTTTTAATACTGTCAAACCTGCCTTAAAGGCCACCTCTCTTTAAGGGCCACCTGCTTATAAAGGCCAATAAAATTCTATCAGAGCTAATCTTTATTAATATCAATTGAACTTGTATATAAAGGCCACCAGTCCATAATTGCCACTTTTACTGATTAGCATGGTTGGCTTTTATAGACAGGTTTGACTTACTGCATCAGCCTAAAGATTTTGTTTTTGATTAGAAACTTGAAGATTTTTTGAAGTGAAAAAATCCCCTTCTTCAATATATAATGATAATATTTATGTTTGTAGAGTAAGTTAAGTACATGTATGATTAAATAAACTACATACTTAAAAAAAAAACCTGTAGGATCAATCTTTAATGAAAACATAGCTAAAAATTTTTATTTAAATTTGTTTTCTTTCTAGACATTAATAATGATACATGGCATCAATGTCAGAGACAGAATTGTGTTGTCAGGTTGGTTATATCTTCATCATGATGTGTCCATGAAATATGCATTGTAATACTAACTGCAGTTAAAAAATAATTCAACCAATAATTCTTTCTTATATGACCCTTAGTATTGAGTAAATCTGGGTATTTTAGGTAATGGCTAAAACAATTACTGATATAACATAATAATTAACAAGAATTCCATGGATTTATATGTTTTGCCTGGTTAGTTTTTGATCGAGTAGAAAATAAATTACTGTAACATAAACTTTCACATTTTGACAAGCCACTGCTGCTGATGACAACATCGGAAAAGTAACACCTAAGTCTCACCTTATGGCCATGCCAGGCTCAACAAAAACTGCTTATACAGTATTTGATGCAAACAAGCAATGAACTAAAGAGCCAGGGTCGACAAAAACTTCACAAATCCATGGGTTGAATTGGCAAGCATAATAAATAAATATTATCTTTCAGTCAAGAATTTTTCACTTATTTCAAGGTGGTCAGATCTGGAATGGTGGAGGAAACTGGAGTGCCCGAAGAAAACCACTGACCTTCCGCAAGCAAACTGACAAACTTTCTCACACTAGGATCTGTCCCGAGTTGGACTCAAACCTAGGCAGTGAGAGGCACTGTGATCTGTAAGTGTGTGCTATAGACCACAAGAGGCCCCCTGTTTTACTATAGAAATCATTATTAAACTGCATATTAAATAAACTCAATTGAAAATTTGATTTATATAGCTGCTTTTCTTACAGACTTTTGGACCTTAACTTAATAACACAGATGATATACAATACCGATTACGATGGCAATGACAACAGTTAAAGTAAAACCTAAGTCTCGCCATTTGGCTTCCTGTCACCAGACGAGACAACAATAAACCCATATGTTGGATTATGCAATATTTTTATTGCTAGTATTATCACCTACATTTTACATCAAAGTACATAAATTTTGTTCTACATAAAAATATGTCTTTTATCAAAGATCTACAAGTACCAAAAAATAGTAATGAGGATTTGTACAAATTTCATAATACATCTGTATTTATCTTGACTCAGTTGTTCACAAATCCGTAATTGAAAACAAAGTGTTATTAAAATTAAACACATTTATTTGGGACAAAGGGTTTTGACTTTAATTTTTTCTGTGTGATAATAACAATTGTATGTATTTACTTTTGATCAAAAAATTCAAAAAAACTTAATTTTACACAAGATGTTTTGCTAATCACCAGGCTATGATACATGTAACAATTGGGCCTGTCAACTAGTTCCAATTCCAACTAATTCCACCTGATTTTTGATAAGTTGTTCTTATTCTATATAAACTGGTCCTACTATTTTGTGCAACATTCTTATTCTATAAATTTAAACTAAAATATAAACTCCTTCCAATCTTTATACCAACTCATTACATCTCATATAGAGGTCTTGGTGACCGAGTGGTTAATGTGCACCCTTACGGATCACAGTGCCTTTCATCATCTAGATTGGAATTCCACCAACTCTAGTGCGAGGCAGTTTGTCAGTTCGCTTGCTGAAGTTCGGTCGTCTTTGTCTATTATTTCAACAAAATGGTCAATGAAAAGAACAAATTGTCATGTTTACAAAAGAGTACTTATAATATTGGCCCCTTTGTACTTGTATATGGCCATAATTTTTCAAGACCTGGGCTAAGATGGCCGAACTTACCTTATTCCTAAACTGAAAACTTGATTGAAACAGTTTAATTAATAAATAAATTTAAAAACTTGAATAACTTACTTTCCTATATTTGAACATGTTGGAAGATCTGAGGCGACAGCAGCATTTTTATATTTGCCCAAGATTGACGGTGATGGCGGGAATTCTGGATTCTGTGGTGTGTTTATATTGTCAGATAGAAAATACAAAGCAACAGCCAGACCAATTACAAATAAAATACCAGCAACAACCAATAGACAAAGTCTGTTTCTGAAAATGAAAAACAAACAAGTCAATAAATGAATGAGTGAGTGAATGAATGAATGAATGAATGAATGAATGAATGAATGAATGAATAAATGAAATACCAGCAACAACCAATAGACAAAGTCTGTTTCTGAAAATGAAAACGAACAAGTCAATAAATGGATGAATGAGTGAATTAATGAATGAATGAATGAATGTTTGAATGAATGAATGAATGAATGATTGAATGAATGATTGAATGAATGAATGAATGAATGAATGAATGAAATACCAACAACAACCAATAGACAAAGTCTGTTTCTGAAAATGAAAACAAACAAGTCAATAAATGGATGAATGAGTGAATGAATGAATGAATGAATGAATGTTTGAATGAATGAATGAATGTATTAAATATCAGCAACAACCATTAGACAAAGTCTGTTTCTGAAAATGAAAAACAAAGAAGTCAATAAATGAATGAATGAACAAATAATAGATAAATAAATAAATACCAGCAAGTCAAAAAATAAATGAATGAATGAATGAATGAATGAATGAAATACCAGCAATAATGAATAGATAAAGTCTGTTTCTGAAAATGAAAAACAAACAAGTCAATAAATGAATAAGTGAGTGAGTAAATGAATGAATGAATGAATAATAAATAAATAAATAAATAAATAAATAAAATACCAGCAACAACCAATAGACAAAGTCTGTTTCCGAAAATGAAAATAAACAAGTCAAAGAAAGTAAAAAAAATGAATAAATAAATATATATATATAAAGAAGGAAATAAACAGCAACAGAGTAATGTAAAAGGTCTATAAAAAATCTACAGTTCTTTAGATCAATCAGGTAACATACAGATTGTTGCTTATATAATGTTCTTTCATGAATGATATATATTTTATAGAACCTTAATTTCGGTGCTCCACCATTACCAACACCATCAAAAATAGCATCATAACTTGTGTATCCCAATCCAGATTCTACTAAAGGTGTCCTGTCCTTCATATTTAATGCTAACATAATATTTTCACCATAAAATATTGGAAAACTGACATAAAGAAGGAAGTCTTCTGGGTGTGTTCCTTTTTTATTCTGAACACAAAATAACACTATAGGAACATATTGTTTCAATAATAATCTTCAAATTTTTAATATTTAAAACAGGAAGTTTTTAATAGAATTTTCACAGAAAATTTGTATTAAATTTTTCTCTAATATGCCATGCATGTAGTTATAAATTTCCTTGTCACTGTCATATCTATGTGTGTAAGGTAAAACTTGTGTACATATGTATATACATGTATATATGGTAGTAAAACTTGTGTACATATGTATATACATGTATATATGGTAGTAAAACTTGTGTACATATGTATATACATGTATATATGGTTACCATAGTAAAACTTGTGTACATATGTATATACATGTATATATGGTAGTAAAACTTGTGTACATATGTATATACATGTATATATGGTAGTAAAACTTGTGTACATATGTATATACATGTATATATGGTTACCGTAGTAAAACTTGTGTACATATGTATATACATGTATATATGGTTACATTAGTAAAACTTGTGTACATATGTATATACATGTATATATGGTTACATTAGTAAAACTTGTGTACATATGTATATACATGTATATATGGTAGTAAAACTTGTGTACATATGTATATACATGTATATATGGTAGTAAAACTTGTGTACATATGTATATACATGTATATATGGTTACCGTAGTAAAACTTGTGTACATATGTATATACATGTATATATGGTTACCGTAGTAAAACTTGTGTACATATGTATATACATGTATATATGGTAGTAAAACTTGTGTACATATGTATATACATGTATATATGGTAGTAAAACTTGTGTACATATGTATATACATGTATATATGGTAGTAAAACTTGTGTACATATGTATATACATGTATATATGGTAGTAAAACTTGTGTACATATGTATATACATGTATATATGGTAGTAAAACTTGCAATAGAAACCAGTTCTATATAAGAACCACCTGTCTTTGCATCAATTAAACCTGCAATAATTACAAATTCTATATGGGACCAACTGTCTGAACAGTGAAACCTTCTAAAGTGACAAACTTTATAGGAGAACCACCTGTCTATACAGTAAAATCTGAAATATTGACCACTTTTATAGAGGAGGTTTCTGTCTATAAAAAAAACTTGCAATAATGACCACTTCTAATTAGGGACCAACTGTCTGAACAGTGAAACCTTCTAAAGTGACAAACTTTATAAAAGAACCACCTGTCTTTGCATCAATTAAACCTGCAATAATTACAACTTCTATATGGGGACCAACTGTCTTGAACAGTGAAACCTTCTAAAATGACAAACTTTATAGAAGAACCACCTGTCTTTGCATCAATTAAACCTGCAATAATTACAACTTCTATATGGGGACCAACTGTCTGAACAGTGAAACCTTCTAAAGTGACAAACTTTATAGGAGAACCACCTGTCTATACAGTAAAATCTGAAATATTGACCACTTTTATAGAGGAGGTTTCTGTCTATAAAAAAAACTTGCAATAATGACCACTTCTAATTAGGGACAAACTGCATGTACAGCAAAACTGGCTCTAATGACCACCTCTATATGGGGATCAACTGTCTATACAGACAAAACCTGCTTTAATGATCACCTTTATAGAGTAACCACCTGTCTTAACATTGAAAACCTGCTGAAATAACCATTTATATGAGTAATATATATATATATATATATGTGTGTGTGTGTGTGTGTGTGTGTGTGTGTGTGTGTGTGTGTGTGTGTGTATGTGTGTGTGTGTGTGTGTGTGTGTGTGTAAAACTTGACATAGTGACCACTTCTGCATCAGGATAATTTTTATAAGCACTAAAATCTGTTTCAGCACCCACCTCTGAAACGGGAGCACCTTTTCATACAAAAAAATTCAAATAGACCACCTATGCATGGAGACCACCTGTCTATGGAGTAAAATCTGCTAAAGCACTCACCTCTGACAGAAGACCACTTCTTCATACAGAAAAACCTTCTATAGTGATCTATTCATCGCCACCATCTGTCTATGACAGAGATGAATCCAGGGTTTTACAATGGGGACATAAAGACTGAGAGCCAAAGACTTAAACCTCCTAGAGGAGTTTGGAAACATGCTCCTTCTGGAAAATTCTGGAAAAAGGATACAAAATCCTGCATTCTGGTGCAATCTCAGCTGCATTACAGAGAACAATATCTTTCATTCTTTTGGTATATAAGAAAAATGGACAAAAATGTACAATCACTAACATAAGGGGCCTTACACTCCCTCCCCCCTTAACCCCCTGCTGTATGCTGCAAAATCTGCTAAATGAATAACCACCAATTTTTAGGACCACCTATCTGTGCAAGAAAAGCAGTTGTGACTACAACCTCTGTATAAAGACCACCTGTTTCTGCAGTAAATCCTACAATGACAATTACCTACCTATATATGAAAACCATCAGTCTAGACTGTAAAACTTGTGATATACCTTTATATTAAGGACACCTGCCAATTCTAATAAAGCTACTATAATGACCACCTTTATATCAGGGCCACCTGTCTTTACAGCAAAAGCTGCAAACCTCTGGAGAGAGAGAGAGAGAGAGAGAGAGAGAGAGAGAGAGAGAGAGAATTATTAGTGTTCCTTTTTCAACTCAGATAAATAAATGCAACATGTTGCTCTATTGAAGTTTTCAAAAAAAAAAAAAATAAATAAATAAATAAAATAAAATAAAATAATAAAATGGGGAGAGGATAACATCATGTAGATTACTCAAGTTAATTTACTCATGCTCTGCATTAAGTTTGGGTTTAAATTTTTGAATAAAAAATGTTTCCTTGCTTGAACGTTTAATGCTATCTGTGTCTATCAGTTTATAAAAAGGAAACACAGTAAATGATTGATATCTGCATACATCTAGATGTTTACTGAGAAGAATTTGCCAAAGATATGGCTGTCTTATTTGTTGTTTATGCATTCTAATTCATTTACACAATGTTTGTCCATTTAATGCAGTAAATCAGTTTTCTGCTTTTACTTTTCATATCTGCATTTGAAAATATTTTGCCCCTGTTATTTAGTATTATTTTGGGGCCATTGTGTAAATAATTGCAAATTCTAAACCTGCTGTCATTACATTTGCTGACTTGAAGATTTTTAGTATCCTCATGCAGTATGAATCAGACTTTTGTTAGCATTTTTTTTAGGTTTGGTTGTTGTCGTCTACTCCTTATCAGATTCATGTTGTTACTAATTTTTTCAGTTCTGACTTTCCTGAATATGTGGCAGGTTTGATCTTGCAATGTTATATATATATGAGTATGGTGCAGGTTGTGAGAAAGAACGATAATATCCTGGTTTTCTGTTTTCTGTTTTGTTGTTCTAAGTGTCTCTATAGGTATATGTAAATCGACTGGGAACTAATGATCAAGAGTAATTTTGCTTCAACAAGAATTCCTTTAATTCTAAGAGTCGTTGATCTTGGGTTTCAATATGATCACCTACCATGCAAATTTTGTGTGCCAAACAATATGGGATATTTATTTTTATGTGCGCCAGGTGCATTACATACATTGCATTATTTTGGAAATATTTTTTGTTATTCTGAATTTAAACAAAAATTTGTTAGTAGTCCTTATAGGTTCAAACCCAAAGTGCAATGGACCAAACAATTTAAAGGAGTAATCCTTGCTACATTGTGTGATATACAATTTTTTGTGTTAACTAGATTCCAAAAGCCAAGCAAAGGCCTTTACAAACTTGCCTACTGAGTATTCATAAACTTTTTTCCTAACTTAATCTAAATAAAAAATATTACTCAGACCTGTCAATTCAATCAAGCTGCAGAGGGTGGCACGGAATTAAAAAAAATTTAAAAAGATTACCTGTTTTTCCTTCTATTTCTTTTAAGATTTGTTAATGATTCGTAGTCATCATAGCTGACAAACTGTTCATCTTCTGTTAGTAACGGTTCATTCTGTTCAAGCAAGTTTCTTTGTGCCATTTCAACATAGGTCTATATCATGAATTTTTGTGATTCGAGAATGTGCAATGGATTTTAATTTGGGATTTTCGTTCCCGACGTGCTAAAACAGTTAACCCGTACGTGTTGGTTTTAAGACTTAAATGCTTATAGCTGATTCATGCTTGAACGTTGACATTTCATGATATTCCATATCTTAACCCCATCTGTAAAATGAAAGTACACAAATATGACCTTGACCGTGCCAGGTGCTTCAAGAATCTCAATCATATCAAAGTTTGACAGTTGTGGGAATTTCGTCCTATTCTGAATACAAGCATTTCGTTTACACTGATCAGCTTAATCGAAATGGCTTCCATTGACGTGGAAGATGAAAACATTCTCACTGCAATATTCAAAGACTCATTCCCTGGCAAGTCTAGAAACATTTTAAGGACATTAAGCAATAACTTTAGAAAATATTCGCGATAAGAGTCTGCCTTATAGTTAAGTCATTAATCAGGTCATAACATGTGGCTTGTAGATTCATACCAAATCATAACCTCCCATCCTTAGCCGTAGAGTGAAGACCAATGTTCACGTCACTTGTCTCCGCAATTTATGAAAAATTATCTTAAAACCTTTATACAAGAGTTTTTATTTGATGATTAACATTTACAAAATAAGCTCAATCAAAAGAAAAACGATCGTAGAAGCATAAAATTATAATATTGTAGGTACTGTTCTTCTTTAGTGGCATACTACTTGCTGAGCTATCCTGCCACCATTTGTGATCACAGGGACTTGTATTAACTATTGCAGACAAAGTGTTATTAGGGTGAAAAACTGGACAAATAAAGAAAGAGAACGATCTCATTCAATGCTTCTCTGGAGTTTTGGATTTGTCTTTTTTGTAAGGAATCCCCCAAATTTACACTTCTGAAACTGATTGGACATTCACCTCTGAAGACAATGATATATATAGTAGATATAATAGAGTTATTTACTGCTATACTAACTGGTCCAGATCTTTTAGTCTTGTGGTAGAGCGCTTGCATATCCCCCTGAAGGGCCGTGTTGGATCCTCAGTTAGGGCACTCGGTTAAAAATTTCCTCCCTCCTGTTTCCTCCCAGTTATATTGTCAATGGTTAATGTAAAGTATCATTTATTTGGTGCCTGTTTTAATGCTGGCTTTATTGTAAATTTCATCCAGTTATAATATTAAAATTTTTAATTGATTTTGATATGTTTTATATATTTTTTTTATATGTAGATAATTGGAAAGACACACCAGATTTTTTACAGTATTTATCAGAATTGAGTTCCTATGGAGTTGAAAAATTGTGTATGTATATGCAATAGTTTAGTTTAAAGGAAAATATATGATAAAAGCATTACTAAGTCCTCTCCCCTACCCTTCCAGTGAAAATCGGTTTGACATTTAAATGTTAGTAAAGACTTTTTTCTGTTAAATGACCTGTATGATATTAACCTTTTGTAAATGATAACATCAATATGATGTCACAAATATGATTTTCAAGCATCTAGCTGTATACAAATTATTTTCATGACTTCCTGTCAATTGTAGATAGAAAATGAAATTATTGGTATAGCTTGTGATTTTTACCAGTTAAAATCACCATTTTAAATTTGTTATTATATATTCCTTTTCACAGTCAAGATGATTTCTTATTGCTAGTCCTAATACTTTTAAGGTTGGGGGAAAAAATTAAAACACTACAATATTTTGATAATGTGGTCACATTTAAGAATTAAACTGTACTTATTGAATTTTTATTTTTAATTTCAAAAATTTACCAGAGACAACTTTGTTTTTAGATTTACAGATTCTAAAATAATGTGAGAGAATTAAATGTTTTGATTTTAGCTCTTGAGCCAGAAAGGCTTGCTGATGAAAAGAGTCAGATCCTGGAAGAGACACAGAACTTAGCTTTCCAGAACTACAAAACATTTATACAGACTGCAGAATGTTCCAGAGAAATATTTGAAGATGTATGTACACATGAATTACTTATCCAAACATCAATGATTCTTAATGTAGAAGGGAGATCAAAATTTTCTGTTCAACCATCCATCCTTTAAAATTTTTTGTTGATCAGTTTTTGTCGAGAGATTTAGGTTTACTTTTCCAGTGTCGTCATAGTTGGCAGCAGCATGTCAAAATGTGAAAGTTTATGTTAAAGTAATGTATTTTCTACTTGATCAAAAACTAACAATGCGAGACATTTAAACCCATGGAATTCTTGTTTTCAATTGTCTACTTTGGATTTCACAAAACCACTAGTTCATTACCTTTTCAAAGAGTTATGACCTTTGCAAATGCTTTTGCCATCGACTTTATAGAGGATGTTGCTTTCATGATTTATCAACAAACCCTGCTTCAAATAGGAAAAGGGAAATATTGATGCAATACAGTGCTTCAGATTGTTTTGAAAAACCAGGGGCCCATTCTGTGAAGGAATGAGGGGCCTCTTTTTAAAGTTAGAGGCCAATAATTTTTTGGTTACCAAAAAATACAGAATTTAATTTTGATGTCATATTAGTCTATGAATAGACTTGAAATTACAGTATCGCCATGCGTTGGTAATTATCCCAGTATTCATGTGACTATGATCAATAACGCCTTTCAAAATGTTGTCACAAACATTGCCTATCATCAGTGTAACGTTATGTTCAGCAGAAGACATGAACTTGGTTGAAGCTGTGCGACCATGCTCCAATAAATTTTTACAATAAATAAACATTGGCTTTAGTGGGTGTTTTGATTCTTTTTACTATGTCTTGAATTATATGTTGATTCATTTTACCGCTTTCTTCTTCATCTTGGGTCTTTATGGGCAAAAACAACAGGATGCTACTTCGCTTCCTTTTTGACATTTTCATTTTCATTTTATGACTACCATAAAATCAGAGGTATTTCAAGTTACAATAATTTATTACAGACACTTCCTGTTTCCCCCATCCAATTTTTTTTAGGATGATTGGAAGAACTGTGTATTAGATCTAATATTGTTCATATTTTAGTGGGCGCACTAAGTACAATTTTCATACGTCATTTTTAAAAAAATTGTGCGGAATTAACATGGACACACCAACAACCTAAGCACTACAATGACACATATGCCTTTGGATATGCCACCTGTCCATTATACACTAGATTTTTTAAAAATCTCTACCCGTTTTTTAATCATGCTTGAAATATTGATGTACTGGACAAAATAAAATCTTATTACATGTTTATTTATTGACCACTTCGGAATTATTGACATTAAATTAACATAAACTCTTGATAGGAAATCCTGCATGCTCAGTGATTGTATTAGGATAGCAACAATATAATATTATAACATTAAAACCTCTATTTTACACCCTTTAAGTGGCAAAAATATCAAATGGGAATTAAAAATTTTGTTAGGATTGCTAGGTGCAATGTTTTGGTGGCAAAATTTTATCCTCTTATGAAATAAAATAATTAAATTATTGTTAAAGTTTTATTATTATCATTATTGTAGAATTAGAATATGTTGAGTACATATGG
The DNA here is from genome assembly GCA_029721355.1 of Tegillarca granosa. NCBI lineage: Eukaryota > Metazoa > Mollusca > Bivalvia > Arcoida > Arcidae > Tegillarca > Tegillarca granosa. The sequence goes on along the minus strand of JARBDR010000376.1, from coordinate 1,392,972 downwards.
ATTTACATATGTGTTACACTAAGTCTTGATGTTTTTCCTTTTTTAGTTTCAGATTATTGAAAAACATGTTGATGGCATGCTTCAGAAGTTACCAGAGTTTTATCAGGAGTGTGATGGTGTGATGAAAAAGGCGCAAGAAATTAATTCAAGGTCAGTGTGTTTGAGAGTTGATTGGTTGGATATTTTCATGTTTGAGGGGTGGTAAGACATGCTAGGTTTGTTTCATCCCCTGTCTACACTTTGTTGAAGCTTTCTTACAAATAAACAATCAGAAATTTCAAAATTTAAGTTTTTTTTGTTGGTAAGGGATTCAACCAACACCCACACGAAATGAAGAAACTTTGAGGTGCCAGGAGTTGAGTTCTAACATCTTCTGTAATATCAATTCTGTGATAAAAGGTTAACATTTAGACAAGTTGCCAAAGGAGTGGACATCCATAATAAGGCTAAATCAGGAGGAAATTAAAATAAAAGCTGAGGACTACTGTATAGCGAGTTATTTTAGCAGGGCTAAATTTTGTCAGTTTTGACAAGAAAAAGTCCATTGAAAATTTTAGCGTATTTATTTTGGCAATCTTAAACAGCTCACTCAAGGTCAACCGTTACACAGATATTTTCACGATTTTTTAATTGGTGATTTTAATTCACTAGTTTTCAAGGGCTCTTGTGAAAGGACCTTGACTCTTATATAAGTTGCTTATAGAGTAGTTGGTGAAAGAACAGTCACTACCTTTTTTTAAGTCTTGTTTAGACACAGCCAGAATTTGAACCCTGACCTCTCACTTACAGAGCACTGACATTGGTTACAAAAGATGATGATGCTGAATAAACAGTGTCTCTTGTAGTTGCAAAGTTGACTCAATCCAGCAAACTGTGTTGGATAGATTGTTGACATTGGTAAGGGACATATTGGGGAGATTGTTCTTTGGCTGATTCTGCAGCGTCTGAAGACAACACTTTCATGCCTACTATACTGAGACAAAGGTGTAAATCACAGACAAGGCTGCACAGAGTGTAATTTATTATGTTCCTGGTTGTTTCATTGATTTGACCATTGATCATTGATATGTTTATTCATTAAATGTTTTTAATCCATATAAGGAATTAAACAGAAGTGTAAGCTTGGGCTAGATGTTCCAGCTAGATCAGATGTTCCTCTGGCAGCTCTTGTTATCAGAGAGATGTTCCAGCTAATTCAGCTATTCCTCTGGCAGCTCTTGTTATCAGAGAGATGTTCCAGCTAGATCAGCTATTCCTCTGGCAGCTCTTGTTATCAGAGAGATGTTCCAGCTAATTCAGCTATTCCTCTGACAACTCTTGTTATCAGAGAGATGTTCCAGCTAATTCAGCTATTCCTCTGGCAGCTCTTGTTATCAGAGAGATGTTCCAGCTAATTCAGCTATTCCTCTGACAGCTCTTGTTATCAGAGAGATGTTCCAGCTAATTCAGCTATTCCTCTGACAACTCTTGTTATCAGAGAGATGTTCTAGCTAGGTCAGCTATTCCTCTGACAGCTCTTGTTATCAGAGAGATGTTCCAGCTAATTCAGCTATTCCTCTGACAACTCTTGTTATCAGAGAGATGTTCCAGCTAGATCAGCTATTCCTTTGGCAGCTCTTATTATCAGAGAGATGTTCCAGCTAGACCAGCTATTCCTCTGACAGCTCTTGTTATCAGAGAGATGTTCCAGCTAATTCAGCTATTCCTCTGGCAGCTCTTGTTATCAGAGAGATGTTCCAGCTAGATCAGCTATTCCTCTGGCAGCTCTTGTTATCAGAGAGATGTTCCAGCTAATTCAGCTATTCCTCTGGCAGCTCTTGTTATCAGAGAGATGTTCCAGCTAATTCAGCTATTCCTCTGACAGCTCTTGTTATCAGAGAGATGTTCCAGCTAGATCAGCTATTCCTCTGACAACTCTTGTTATCAGAGAGATGTTCCAGCTAATTCAGCTATTCCTCTGACAGCTCTTGTTATCAGAGAGATGTTCCAGCTAATTCAGCTATTCCTCTGACAACTCTTGTTATCAGAGAGATGTTCCAGCTAATTCAGCTATTCCTCTGACAACTCTTGTTATCAGAGAGATGTTCCAGCTAATTCAGCTATTCCTCTGACAGCTCTTGTTATCAGAGAGATGTTCCAGCTAATTCAGCTATTCCTCTGACAACTCTTGTTATCAGAGAGATGTTCCAGCTAATTCAGCTATTCCTCTGACAACTCTTATTATCAGAGAGATGTTCCAGCTAATTCAGCTATTCCTCTGACAACTCTTGTTATCAGAGAGATGTTCCAGCTAATTCAGCTATTCCTCTGACAACTCTTATTATCAGAGAGATGTTCCAGCTAGATCAGCTATTCCTCTGGCAGCTCTTGTTATCAGAGAGATGTTCCAGCTAGGTCAGCTATTCCTCTGACAGCCATTATTATCAGAGAGATGTTTCAGCTAGGTCAGCTATTCCTCTGACAGCTCTTGTTATCAGAGAGATGTTCCAGCTAGATCAGCTATTCCTCTGACAGCTCTTGTTATCAGAGAGATGTTCCAGCTAGATCAGCTATTCCTCTGGCAGCTCTTGTTATCAGAGAGATGTTCCAGCTAGATCAGCTATTCCTCTGACAGCTCTTGTTATCAGAGAGATGTTCCAGCTAGACCAGCTATTCCTCTGACAGCTCTTGTTATCAGAGAGATGTTCCAGCTAATTCACCTATTCCTCTGGCAGCTCTTGTTTTAGAGAGATGTTCCAGCTAATTCAGCTATTCCTCTGACAGCTCTTGTTATCAGAGAGATGTTCCAGCTAATTCAGCTATTCCTCTGACAGCTCTTGTTATCAGAGAGATGTTCCAGCTAGATCAGCTATTCCTCTGACAACTCTTGTTATCAGAGAGATGTTCCAGCTAATTCAGCTATTCCTCTGACAACTCTTGTTATCAGAGAGATGTTCCAGCTAATTCAGCTATTCCTCTGACAACTCTTGTTATCAGAGAGATGTTCCAGCTAATTCAGCTATTCCTCTGACAACTCTTGTTATCAGAGAGATGTTCCAGCTAATTCAGCTATTCCTCTGACAACTCTTGTTATCAGAGAGATGTTCCAGCTAATTCAGCTATTCCTCTGACAACTCTTGTTATCAGAGAGATGTTCCAGCTAATTCAGCTATTCCTCTGACAACTCTTGTTATCAGAGAGATGTTCCAGCTAATTCAGCTATTCCTCTGACAACTCTTGTTATCAGAGAGATGTTCCAGCTAATTCAGCTATTCCTCTGACAGCTCTTGTTATCAGAGAGATGTTCCAGCTAATTCAGCTATTCCTCTGACAGCTCTTGTTATCAGAGAGATGTTCCAGCTAATTCAGCTATTCCTCTGACAACTCTTGTTATCAGAGAGATGTTCCAGCTAATTCAGCTATTCCTCTGACAACTCTTATTATCAGAGAGATGTTCCAGCTAATTCAGCTATTCCTCTGACAACTCTTGTTATCAGAGAGATGTTCCAGCTAATTCAGCTATTCCTCTGACAACTCTTATTATCAGAGAGATGTTCCAGCTAGATCAGCTATTCCTCTGGCAGCTCTTGTTATCAGAGAGATGTTCCAGCTAGGTCAGCTATTCCTCTGACAGCCATTATTATCAGAGAGATGTTTCAGCTAGGTCAGCTATTCCTCTGACAGCTCTTGTTATCAGAGAGATGTTCCAGCTAGATCAGCTATTCCTCTGACAGCTCTTGTTATCAGAGAGATGTTCCAGCTAGATCAGCTATTCCTCTGGCAGCTCTTGTTATCAGAGAGATGTTCCAGCTAGATCAGCTATTCCTCTGACAGCTCTTGTTATCAGAGAGATGTTCCAGCTAGACCAGCTATTCCTCTGACAGCTCTTGTTATCAGAGAGATGTTCCAGCTAATTCACCTATTCCTCTGGCAGCTCTTGTTTTAGAGAGATGTTCCAGCTAATTCAGCTATTCCTCTGACAGCTCTTGTTATCAGAGAGATGTTCCAGCTAATTCAGCTATTCCTCTGACAGCTCTTGTTATCAGAGAGATGTTCCAGCTAGATCAGCTATTCCTCTGACAACTCTTGTTATCAGAGAGATGTTCCAGCTAATTCAGCTATTCCTCTGACAACTCTTGTTATCAGAGAGATGTTCCAGCTAATTCAGCTATTCCTCTGACAACTCTTGTTATCAGAGAGATGTTCCAGCTAATTCAGCTATTCCTCTGACAACTCTTGTTATCAGAGAGATGTTCCAGCTAATTCAGCTATTCCTCTGACAACTCTTGTTATCAGAGAGATGTTCCAGCTAATTCAGCTATTCCTCTGACAACTCTTGTTATCAGAGAGATGTTCCAGCTAATTCAGCTATTCCTCTGACAACTCTTGTTATCAGAGAGATGTTCCAGCTAATTCAGCTATTCCTCTGACAACTCTTGTTATCAGAGAGATGTTCCAGCTAATTCAGCTATTCCTCTGACAACTCTTGTTATCAGAGAGATGTTCCAGCTAATTCAGCTATTCCTCTGACAACTCTTGTTATCAGAGAGATGTTCCAGCTAATTCAGCTATTCCTCTGACAGCTCTTGTTATCAGAGAGATGTTCCAGCTAATTCAGCTATTCCTCTGACAACTCTTGTTATCAGAGAGATGTTCCAGCTAATTCAGCTATTCCTCTGACAGCTCTTGTTATCAGAGAGATGTTCCAGCTAATTCAGCTATTCCTCTGACAACTCTTGTTATCAGAGAGATGTTCCAGCTAATTCAGCTATTCCTCTGACAGCTCTTGTTATCAGAGAGATGTTCTTGTTAAGATTTTAGTTTTGATGTTTCAGCCGAAGAATGAACATCTTGACGTTACAACGACACACCCAGCTCCTGGAGATATTAGAAATGCCACAACTGATGGATACATGTGTTAGAAACGGATATTATGAAGAGGCTTTAGAGTTAGCAGCTCATGTAAAAAGACTGGAGAAAAAACATTCTCAGATTCCTGTCATTTCTGTAAGTACAGTCCTGTGTTTTTGTTTATTTTTAAAAATGGTAAATTTTCATGTCATTTAATATTAGTGAAAGACGACATTGACGTTTTTTTTTGGGTATTTTAATTTCATGTAATCTGGTGACGCCAGCACAAATTTTGACTTTTTATATTAGGGAAAGTTTTATTGTCACATCTTGCTTTACTCACAAAATAAAGCAAAAATAAAACAATCGTGGCAAAAAATAAAACCATCTTGAAAATTTCCTGATCTACAGTATAGTTTGGAAAATATATTGACCTTTGACCTGATTGCTTAATGTATGTTCTGAGAATGTTTGTAATGAGTATTTCATTAATTTTGTAGACTATAGTGAATGAAGTTAAAAATTCTACACAGCTGATGTTAAACCAACTGATACAACAATTACGGACAAACGTACAGTTACCGGCGTGTCTGAGGGTTATAGGTTATCTTAGAAGAATGGACGTGTTTACAGAGGCAGAACTTCGAATAAAATTTTTACAGGTAAAAATAATTCACTCAGTAACATGTAAAATTAACATTTTGTATTTAGCAACAACCAAAGCAAGCCACAGAAAAATAATTTGACTACTGATGTTTTATGACTGAGAATCAATTTCACTTTCACTTATATCGAGGCGGTCAGTTCAGGAATGGTGGAGAAAACAAGAGCATCCATAGAAAACCACAAATGATCGGCAAGAAAACTGACAAACTTTCTAACACTAGGAACTGTCTTGAGTGAAAACCTAGGAAACAAGAGCTGCTGTGATTTACTAAGTGTGCTTTGGACCGCTCGGACAAGATTGAAGTAGTGGTATTTAACATCAACCTGAAAATTTTTTCATTTTTATGAAGCAGTCATTTCTTTAATGCTCACTTTTGTTTAGAATACCACCATCATCAGGAAAGAAACTGACAGACTTCTGAGAAGCTGTGATTGGTAATCTCAGGCTGTTGACCTGGTTACACATGAAAAACAAGATAAACATTTTGAGACCAAGTTAAAAACTTTTTGACTTCGGATGTACAGCAGATATAATAAATGGTTTACAGTGTTGTATTCTATATACTTTCTTTGGGCCTTTATTTTTTATATTTTGCAACCCATCATGTCTAAAAGATCTTAAAATTAAAAAATGGCCCTGAAACAAAATAGCTGTAAGTTTTAGTTATATGCCATGCAGTATGGGATAATGAGAATTCTAGATATCATGGTAATATTTTGTTCTTTTTTAAGCTGTTTCTATTTTTAATCACAGGCAAGAGACTCGTGGTTTCAAGGAATTCTTAATGGCCTTCCTAAAGATGATGGTAAAAACATGTTTATTATCAAATATAAATTCAACCAAATTATTTTGTATTTTTTTAAATGATACAAATTGACTTTAGAACACATTTAAATCATTGTTAAATTTAGTATTTCTATAGACAGGAAATTTGGATAAAGTTTAAATAGGAAAAAGTATTTTATTTACAAATGTTAACTGTTAAACAAAAACAACTTTTTTATATTTAAATTTAAACTACAGAACTAATTTAAAAGGTTGTGTGTTTGAATCCTTGCAGAACATGTAATGAGCTTGGGCAATTAACTTCATTCTGCAGTGCTGTAGAATTGCTCATTTTGTGGAAGTCAGGCTCTGTCTCAGCTCCAATAGATATACAATTTCAACATTAACATATCCAGTTCTGCTTTTGCTAATTAATAAACCATACTGTAGATTCATTAATATTTGTTGGGTTAAAATTTTGCATTTTTGCAATTTAAAAAATTTCATAAAAATTGAGTTTTGTGAAAATAAATATCAAAGGGACCTTAGTTATTAAAATTTTCATTGACATTAAATTTCATGCTTTTCAATACCTGGGAAAAATATTGAAATTTAATTCCCCCCAGTTATTTGCAATTTTACAGGATAACCAAATATAAAATACTGACGTATATTTTGATGTATATTTCAGCATATACTCACATAACAAAGACCATAGAGGTCAGTAGGGTCCAACTGTTTGATATTATAACCCAGTACAGGGCAATTTTCTCAGACGAGGACCCATTACTGAGTACCAACAAAGATGATTCTATCAATGAAGCTGCATTGTTTCATGGCTGGGTAGTTCAGAAGGTTGGTAATAAATCTAGTTTGTCATAATTAAAATTTTGCCCTTAGAATTGTTTTATTCAACAACAAAGGTTATTTTGTCGTTGGTCCAAATAAAAGATGTTGCCATGTGTATCAGGTGCCATATTATTCAATCAGAATCCTGGATACCACCACTACAGTACCTTATTATTCAATCAGAATCCTGGATATCACAATACAGTTCCATAATATCCAATCAGAATCCTGGATACCACCACTACAGTACCTTATTATTCAATCAGAATCCTGGACACACAATACAGTTCCATAATATCCAATCAGAATCCTGGATACCACCAATACAGTGCCTTATTATCCAATCAGAATCCTGGATACCACCACTACAGTACCTTATTATTCAATCAGAATCCTGGATATCACAATACAGTTCCATAATATCCAATCAGAATCCTGGATACCACAAATACAGTGCCTTATTATCCAATCAGAATCCTGGATACCACCAATTATGATTCTGTCAGTCAGTAAAGATGACATTTTCTATTGTCAGATAATATTATTGATAGGCAGGTAAATTATCTCCCTTTCCTCAGATATAAGTAATTGCCTTTTGTTTTATTTGTTATAATTAAAAGCAATTATTCTCTGGTAAGAAATATTTGACTTAAGGAATGCCAAGACAGTTTCCTCAAATGAAGATCTGTTACTGACCAATAACAAATACATGTATAAAATATTCTATCAATGAAAGTGCATGGTTTTATTATGTCTGTCAGTGACAGGAGGGTTGTAAAATATTTTCCCTTTGTATGTTAGTCTCATTTTATGATAAACATGTTTTTTTTTTTCTTTGATTAATTGATAAATGATTAGTACAGTTCAAGTGTTCTACTATGTTTCCATTCATAACAAAACAGATTCTATCAATGAAGATGGTTATACCTAGAGTTATCTCCCTTTACTGGCTGGTAAGTATTAGTGACTTCTAAAATACTGTCGGTAAGTTTAATTACTTTTTTACTTCTACTATACGTCATTGTTATTTAATAGGTATCACAGTTTCTGAGCACCCTGGAGTTTGATTTACAACATGGTCTTGGAGGGAGATTAGACTCTATACTAGGGCAGTGTATGTATTTTGGTCTTTCATTCAGTCGAGTTGGTGCAGATTTCCGTAGTCTTTTGGCACCAATTTTCCAGAGGGCAGCAATGAATGGTTTCAGGTTGGCTTTAGCAGAAGCAAATGCAAGGTAAATAGTGCTTTTTGACTCACTGAAGGGAAGAAGAAATGACTATTTTCTGAGCCTGTCATAAGTTTATTGTAACCCCTGCAAACCTACATGTAGTTTGATTGGTCTGTTGGAGTATATATATAAAAATCACTTTTTTGTGGATTGTCATTGTTGCTTTGAAAGAAAATTTATAAAATGATAACCATATGATTGTTCTGACTCAAGGAAGAGTCATGAACTAAGAGCAAGATATTTTTTTCTTAAAAGGTCATGCTCACAGACAGTATTTGGTGACTCTTACAAAGTTTGGATAGTAGTTGGACATTTCTGGTTTAATATATTAGTTCATTTATCAATTTCTGTTATATTTACAATCAATAAATGAAAATGAAAAAAAAAAAAAAATAAAAAATACTTCTTTCTTGGAGAACCTCCTTAGCGTTTTTCAAAGCCTTGTGATGAAAGTTTGTGGGAATATGGGTGGTGTTCTACAGGGCAATCTGGTATCCTCTATAAGGAATTTTGACTGGTACTTACTTAAACACTGTTACTCAATACCATATTAAAGGCTTGTGTACATATACTTGATCTGTTTTTATCCTTAAAAAAATTATATTATGATCCTTATATGAGGTTATTGTGGCTTTATGATTGAAGCATTAGCCTTTGAACCTAAGGCCTTTTTTGACCTTTATTGACTGAAAATGAGAATAGTTTTCTTTGTTGTTGGTCTGAACAATTTAGCATAGTACCAATAGCATAGTACTAATAAAATAAACTGAGTGTTGTGCAATGTTTTTCTGCAGCAAAGAAGTTAAGTGTTTTAACATTCTAAAGATCATCATAGATGCACTCTTTTTCAGTATAGATCTAAAACAATTGTACCAAAATATTACACTACTTTCTGATTGGTAAAAAAATTGATAACTCTTGTTAATAGAGTGGATGAATAGCTTGACTATACTTTTGACAATTTTTGTTTGATGGTCTAAATGGGAAGTGTGCTATACTGTCAGAACTCTTGTTGTTTTTGCAATCTATAAACATGTATTTGTATGTTCAGGTTTGAAGAAAACATGCAGTCATTTAACTTATTGGCTTCAACATCTACAGTAGGTGGTCTGTCATACACCAGTAGTGCTCAGGTAAGGCATCTATTAAAAGTTTTTTTTATAATTCCAAAGTAAAATACAGTAAAACTATAGTGATGGTGGTTTATATAATACATAGAGTAAAACTTTGATAAATTGAAGTGCACGGGACTTCAGTGGTGACTTAGAGTTATCAAAGTTGAAGGATGACGTCACCTTAATATATGTTTTCCACTTCAGAAATCTTTGATGTTGTAAACAGTTACTGGTACTCGAATGTAATGCAGTAGAGAAAACAATAAATACTAAATTATACTTTCGAAACAAAAAAAAAAATCAATGTATTAAAGAACTGATTTCAATGGCAAAAACATGTTCTTTTATTGTTAAAGCACAATGTATACGCACAAGGAATCAGAAATCAGATATATGTACATGTATATCAGCAATACTTAATTATTACACTCGTTTAAAACATGAACAGATAGTTAATAAAATTACAAAACACTGCAATAAGTCTTTAAAAGTTTATTGCAGTCCTTGGTTAGTCATTAAAATTAAGAAAAAATTGGAGAAATTAAGTCGGAAGTTGAACTGTTATCAACAGCGGCATATTACTTGGCTTCTGTTACTAGTATAGGGGACTGAGTTTTAAGGGGTATTTGAGATTTCAAAGTTTGAGTTATCAAAGTTCTACTGTATATATAAAGACCACATATCTGGCTATATTGACCACCTCTATATTAAAACCACCTGTTTATACACTAAAACCTGCTATAGTAGCCACCTCTTTATAAATCCACCTGTCTGTACAGTAAACATGCTATATTGACCACCTCTATATATAAACCACTTGTTTGTACTGTAAAACCTGCAATAGTTACCACCTCTAAATTAAAACCACCTGTTTGTACTGTGAAAAGGGGGCCTTTTTTTCCAAATCAGAAATTCTCCCTGAACTGAACAAAGTTTTAAGGACATGCCATTAGTAACTTAGCTTGTATAAACTGAAACTTTGTCAAAGCAAAACAAAAAGTTCAGTTCATAATTACAATGTGACTTTTCAATAGTAATATAGCCAACTATTAGACATTTACCACAGTGCTTATCCAAAATCAGGAACTTTTATATTCATTGTTCCCAATATGTGTTTGTCTTTCTTTGTGTAATAGGAAAGGGAAAAAATGCAGCGGCCAAACTGGAACTCAAACCCAGGACCTTCCCAATACTAGCAGGATTCTCTACCCGGCCTGGTCAGCTACATTCCTCCCTTCCTTTTTTTGATTCAGCCACTTTAAATTGAAATAACCAGTTCCCACCCTAGAACCAACTTGTTGGTCAGCCACTTCCCAGGGTCAGTCGATCCTGCAAATGTAACAGGAAAGGAAAAAAATGCAGCAGCTAAACCAGGAGTCAAACCTGGGACCTTCCCAATACTAGCGGGACGCTCTAGCGACTGAGCTACACAGCCACCCATCGAGCCCTGTCCACTACATTTGTATTTCTTTATATTATTTTGTTGAGCTGTTTCATCATTACATTACATGTACATTGCTTTTGCCAAGTACCGGGTACACTTTTTTAAGTAACAAATTCCTTTTTTAATCAATATTTTAATAATGAATTAGTTTTTATCATCCTTACAGAGCACACAACTCAATCCACCTACTGTGCTGCTTGATTTTTATCCACTAGCTGTTTATCTGAATGAGATCCTGACTGCGTATAATGAGTTGCGACTATGTGCACCTGTATCACTGGCCAATCAAGTCGCTGAAGCATTAACGCTCTCATTGGAAAATGTCAACAGAGTAATTATAGCATTTCACAGGTATGGTAGTATTACATCATTGTAGGCACAAGATCCTTTGTGGTCAAGCGGTCCAAAGCGCAAGTTATATTGCCTCAAACCACTTAGGTTTGAATCTCTAATTAGAAGTACGGCTCTGGCGACTGTGGTTAAGGTGTTAGCCTTCAAACTTATCTCATCACTGTTCGTTCAACCCCAGTTTACTGTGAGGGAAAAAAGATTTTCCTTATCATAGGCCTTTACTGGTTGGCTAAGTACCATTATTATGGACTTAGTACAATGCAGATCAGAAACACTTGCACACTCGTGTGCCACTTGAATTTGTGTATTTATAGCCAGACAATAATAAAAACTGACACAGTTGTCTTGTTTATCTCTGTTGTTTTTACTTTCCCAAAATTGACTTTCTCGTACCTCAAACAGAAAAATTCCAAGCGCACACCGGTGCTAGATTTTTGTCTTGTCCAGTTTGTCTGGTACAGCCTCACGCCACAAATGACGCCTTTAGTATTACTCAGGATGACGTATCCGATCATTGTGCTTGACGTCATCAAAACAATAGGTTTATTTATTTATTTATCAAATATGTGTTTTTATTATTTCTTGTCAAAATATTTTATTGTCAAAGTTGTTTTATATTTGCATTGAATACAAATCTTTGATATGTTAAACTTTTGAAGTGTTGTCGATGGGATTATTTTCAAAGGGCGGATCTTTACAATGCATAAAGTGTCCAAAGGAATGCAAGGGGTCCAATACAGGTGTTTTGTTTTGTATGTATCGCAGTTATCAACATTTTAATGGTACGAGAAATAGAATCTGTCACCTGTTTGTGACCGATACCGGTTGATTTCAGTCGAGGGTGATGTGATGTAACATATCCCAATCGAGGCTGTCACTGTGACTTTAAAAATACCATACTGGTGTGATTACCAGTATAATCATGGTACACACATTAATACCTTTGTGAAAGTATATGTGACTGTGACCATAGATATTGATTATTGAATTTTTTATATGTTGTATATATTGGGTTATAATTTTTTAGTATTCTAGAAATTAATTTGGAAAGCACATCCATGTAAAATTATTGGATGTTTTGCTTTGGAAAATGACTGTTTTCGGGTATCCATAGTATCTAATAAGTTTGTTACTAAAAAATCCTGTGATATTTTTAAATTTCAGAGCTGAAGAAACAACATTTGATGAAAAAGAAAGAACACAGTTTGAATATTTTTGCACTGTCTATTCCAAGGATCTCATTCCATATTTAAACAAGTGTCTACAAGTTTTATTTCCACAGTCACAGCTAGCTCAGATTCTTGGGGTGTCTGTCAGTGAGTTGGCTAAAATGGTGAGTAAAATTTGTTTATTTATACAGTTATTTGTATTTTAAAGATCTCTATATTTCAATGAGTGAAATATCTAGCATAAGGCAGCTTTGGTTCTTTGGGTATCTGTCAATCAGCTCATCTCTTCTGAATTTCTAAGTATTAACAATAATTTAGGGGTTTGTTCAAGTACATGTAGCTGGTCTCAGCTACACAATCATTCCTTAACTAAGATTTCCCTTAACTTAAATTTAGCAAATTTTGACAATCTCTTTATAAACTATTAATAGACATTTTGACAAAATTAAGTTCAGATTTTGTAAGCTTGAAGTGATCATCAAAATGCCTCCTTATATTCTTGTTTATCTTAAAAAATAAAATAAAATTATTAAGATTTTAAATTCGCTAGATTTAGGTTAAAGAAAATCTTAGTTAAGAAATGATTGTAAAACTGGCATCTGGATGATTAAGTTTTTCAATCCACCCAGGCAGCATTGTTGTTGGTTAATCTTATGCCACTAACACTGAAATAAGCATTGGCTTTATGAGCCTACAGAGTTGCAAAATTAGAGTGATTTTCTGATTTTATGTTTATTATATAAATTATTGACTGTAATTAATAATTTACTAATTGTTTTTACAGGGTAACCTAGGAGTAATTGATGTTCAGTCTGTAATTACTTCTATTGATCATCTTATCCCTAAGAAAGAAGAGGAAGTTCAAATCCCAGAATCCTCAAGTGCTGTTAACCAATCAAAAGCCAGCAGTGTTTTGGATTCAAATCAGCCCAATAATATTGCAGCTGATGTGACACAAACAAAAATGGTTGGTGATGAAACCGACAAATCAGATCATGCCCATGCTGAAAGTAACCAATCAGAAACTCATCCAGTATCACATGACAAACATCATGAAGAAACAGAAACAAGTGAAAAACCATCTAAAGTTATATTTAAGACAGATTTTGATTCAGATGATGAGAGGTTACATGATCTTGTTAGTAAACCACATTTACCTTCAGGTGAAAATGCAACATCGTTAGGATCAGGGGAGACAACTGTTAATTTAGATTTGTCAAAGGACATTGTGACAGGGCTATTACAAACACAGAATCCTGGTGATATAAAAGACAGTGAATCTAAAAATGTGGACAATGATAAGAAAATAGACTAGATTTTATTGTTGAAAATTTAAGTTATCCTGCTTATGGATTAGAAGGGGCTGTGACATTTCTTCTTTTTTTTTTATGGTATTAGATTAGGAAAATTGGAAGTATTTAATTCTGTTTTTGTAAATTAATATGAAATAAAGAGAAAAAACTTAAGAATATGTAGATTACTTAACAAGTTGAGAAAAATAATCACATATATTTTGGAAAAAAATATATTTAAGCATTGAGACTGGGGCCAATTTTGGTCCAAAATAAATAGATTGAATAATGTCTTTGCATGGTGTAAGGACCAGAGAAGAGTAATTTATAGTGGCTTTTTCTTATGTTATTTGTATTTGAAAAATTATCTCCCTTTATAAATTCAGCTTCATGTTACATTGTATTTGTAAGCTGAATAAATATTATTTTACACTGTAAACTCTGAATACAGTATTTTCCTATTTTGTTCTTGAATCTCCCCTGTTTCCCTTATAGAACTTGTGGTTGTGTTGATTATGATTTACATACCAAGTTATTAAATATTTTTATTCAGACAATAGATCAACACCTTTTATCTTGAATATAAAAAGAAAGATAAATTTCTTATTAATTTTTCTCAAATCTTAAAATTTTCCTATTCATAATTTTAAGAAAAGATTAAATGCAGAGTAGGCCATACTTAAACAGTTTTTATAGTAATACTTAATGTTGTTAAAAATTTATATGCTTAGAACTGAGTTCATGTATTTCTAGTTACTTAAGTATTCTTGCTGATACAACTAGAGACAGTATTGGTACTGCTACAAAGTCTTTAAGTAATTAGTTTAGTTTCCAGATTCTTACAAAGATGGCACACAAAGTTAAAGTAGCTAAAGTTTGCTTTCTTTGTTAGTGTTGGTACAATTTGAAAAATAAAGGGTTTTATTTTTTTATTATTATTATTATTATTATTTTTTTTTTTTTTTTTTTTTTTTTGAGGAAAACTAAGTTGTCTCCCTTTAATTGGTGAACCTGTTAGGCACATCTGTATTGTAAGGCATATTATGGATTCAGTTTTATCCTCCGAGATTTTTTCACTTTTATTGATCTGATTAGTTCAAGGCAGAGGAGGAAACCAGAATGGTTGTAGGAAACTACCAACCTTTGTCAACTTTATAACACAATGATTTGATTTGCATCCCAGTCAAGAATATTTCATATGTATATCAAGAAGTCACCAGCAATTGGTGAAGTAGCAGAAATTTTGACCTTTGCAGTGTGCTTAGGCTAATGTGCATCAAGGATTCTTTAGCATGCAATGCCTGCCACGACACAAAACTCTGTTTTTAAGGTTTTCTCCAAAGCACCCATTGACTTTCCTTTTTTAATTCGAAGTGCTTGGTAAAAAAAATAGCCAATACCAATTTTCAAGTCTTGGTTAGACCTGGTGGGGGTTTCAAACCCCAACCTCCCACATACTGAGCGAGCACTCTACCAACTGAGCTACCATAGTGACATAGCACTAGGATCTATCCATTTGGATTCAAATCTAGGTTGTAAAGGTGTTTTGATCAGCATGGTTAGAGCTATCATCCATTGAAGACCTTAAGTGGCATTGAGGAAATTATTCGAAATTAGAATTTGCTTAGTTTTTATTTTTATTTAAAAGATTTAAAAATATTTTTAAAATATCTTGTGGGTACAACAATATGTTACCAGTTAGCTAACATTTATTTTTCACTCGTCAGCCCTAAGTCATTCATCTTATTTTAAAATTTTAAATATTTGAGTTTTAGATAACAGGACTTTTTTTCTATTCAATAAAGAGTTGCATATTCAGGGAAACATCAGATTTATATGGAGTATCATCATTTTTTTACTCAATTACTAAAAAGATTTATGGTTGAAAAATAACATTTTCAAAAAAGAGATAAATATAAAAGCTAAAATAAAAATAAATTTATAAAAACTAGAATGTACTGCCATCTAGTGGACCCCCCCCCCCTCAACCCCAAGCATTAACAGCTTTTGCAAACTTCCTAAAATGAACCATTCTTAACAGACTATTGATGCCCCCTGCACATGCATGAGTTGTTTGTATTTTAGAAAGCTGTAAAAGGAGTTGAACAGCTGAAATGGATACCCTTTCAATAAATATTGTTAAAAATGACTTAGTTCATCTATTTGTAAAATCTAAAAATAATGATATAATACAGCCAAAAAAAGGTGTGCTCATCTTCATTGTATATGGACGGACAGATAGATTTTTATTTGATATACCCCTGTTGTAGAAATTACAAATGAATTTGTGCAATAAGTAACATGTAGGTATTTTAAAGCTTAAGCAGCTTTAGTAACTTAGTTTGTACAGTTTGTTATTGTATTATGGTATGGGTGTTCTGGTTCAACTTTCTTTCAGAGCTTTTCATTCAAATCTTGGCGGTAGGAGGCTCTATTTTCTGTAAACTGACTCTCAACTGACTCTGCCACCAAGATAATCTTCCTTATTGAAGCTTTAAATGTGAATTCTCATAAAAATTGTTTGTTGGAAAAAAAACCACACACACACACACACACACACACACACACACATGAACAAGTTGAACATAATTGTGATATATACAATGTATTTCAAGTCAGTTGTTATGGGAAACTAAAATTAATCTTTGTTCATAGAATGGTAAGGAAAATGAACTTTTTAAGGAAGACCGGAGTACAATTTAGGTTTTGTTATAGACAATATAAGTGTAAAAATTATTACACTCTTTGTTACTTGTAAATATCAGCGGAGGCCTTGGTGGCCAAGTTGTCCAAAGCACATACTTATGTATCATAGTTCCTTTCAATGCCAAAGGTTTGAATCCAATTCAGACAGACCCTAGTCATCAGAAAGTTTGTCAGCAGCTTCCTGATTGTTAGTGGTTTTTTCCAGGTACTCAGAAGATTGTCAGTAGCTTGTTGATTGTTAGCACTCCAGTTTCATCCACCATCCCAGAACTGACTGCTACAATATAAGTAAAAGAACCTAGGCTGGGGTGTAAAATACCAATACTCTGATCCCTATATCAGCACAGGTTCTACCATCAATGATCTATGGATCAGTGCACATTAGTTTCTCAAAATTTGTCATCAGTGTGCAGTAGTACAAAGTGGATCAAAATCTCTTGCCATTCTCACAAACCAATGAACTAAATCTGGTTCGTCACACTCACACACAGACATGGGATCCAAGTCTCTTAGGATGGGAAATAAGTAATGTTTGATAACATCATTTTGGTGCGGAGTGGAGTAATGTTGATTTACACCTCTGTCAGGAGTACATCACTTACGTTGAGGTGGTCATTCCAGAGATTGTTGAGGAAACCAGAGTACTAGGAGACAACCACCAACTTTGTCAATGTACTTTTTCACATGTTCATGTGTAATAGTGGGGATTTTTGTCAATGTACTTTCTCACATGTTCATGTGTAATAGTGGGGATTTTTGTCAATGTACTTTCTCACATGTTCATGTGTAATAGTGGGGATTTTTGTCAATGTACTTTCTCACATGTGGAATGAATCTCCAAAAATGTGCACATCTGGCACATAAAAATTTAACTGGTATTTATTTGTGTTATGTATTTACTACCCCTGAGCGGATACCACTGCTGGTGGAGTAAAACTCCCTGCTGTCAGAAAATATACCAAGCAAAATTTAACAAAATTTTCAGCTGTCTTAAATATATTTAAAACTAAGGTTTGTTCCCTTGTGCAAAGCATTCCTTAGCTGGATTTGAACTTATATAATTTTGGAACTTTAGATTCAATCATTTTAAACAGTTTGGTTTACGTTTTTATCTATTAAACTGTTCTGTCCCTAGTGTCTCTGATGAAGAATAAATTTCCGAAATGTGCACATCTGGCACATCAAAATTTAACTGGTATTTGTGTTTTATATATATGTTCGTCTGTAATAGTGGGGATTTTAGGCTGTGGAATACCCAGAGTAAACCATAGATTTTAGCAATTTTAGAAAAAAACTTCTCCACACTCTAGGATGCCCAGGTAAGGATCTGAATCTAGATAGATAGAGAGAGAGAACACTTTGGTCCTAATGTCAGTGTATTAGAACAATTAGTCGCTGAGTCCCTTTGTTTAATCAAAGATTTATTTGCCCTATAAAACTTTATTTAATGCTATAATCAACAGACCTAGACAATTGTTCATGTTTGATTAAGAATGTTTATTTAATAATTAGTTCCATAATTTCAATGTGTTTAAACTTGCTGTACACAATAATGTGACAGTATAGTATTTCACATTCAGGAATATACATGTCATTATTGTTGATTCTGCTATTTATTTTAAAAAGAAAATTTCTTTGTAAAAAAAAAAAAAAATTATTATAATAAAATTGGCCAAAAATACATAAAGGATCATTTTTAAGATCAATCAGATTAACAAAGAAAATATAGAAAACATTCAGAACTATTAATATAGCTCAAATTACTCAGTTTAAAGTCATTTAGTTACTTAGAATGGATTGTATATAGTAATGAAGTTTAACAGTGTCACCCTAGTCAATATTTTCTAACTTATATCAAGGCAGTCAGTTCTGAAATGACAGAGAAAACCTGAGTGCCTGAAATAAGCCTCGATACCTTTGGCAAGGGAACTGACAAACATATGTACTGTCCAAAGTAGAATTAAAACCTCATTGGTGAGAGGCACTGTTATCTATAAGCACACACATCAGACCACACAGTCATTCAGGTCTCTGTTGATTTTAAGGTGAAACCTCCTAATCATATAACTGGTGATGGCTCGTCATTATAAGTGAAAAAATTCTTTATTGGGATGTAAAACTTCAGATCACTATATTTTCTCAATATCTTCATGGGCCATTCATTGAATTGGATAATTTCTGTAAAAACATACAAGCATAACAGATGATATTTTAATCGATAGAAGTGAATGAAATAATGTCATTTGGAATGTAAAATCCTAAATTACCCACTTTGGGATAAAAAAAACCCCAAATTAATCACTGTTGGATGTAAAAACCCCAAATTACCAAATGTGCCATGTAAAAATCCTAAATTACCCACTGTGAGATGTAACAATCCTAAATTACCCACTGTGAGATGAAAAAATCCTGAATTACCCACTGTGAGATGTAAAAATCCTAAATTATCCACTGTGAGATGTAAACATCCTAAATTACCCACTGTGAGATGTAAAAATCCTAAATTATCCACTGTGAGATGTAAAAATCCTAAATTACCCACTGTGAGATGTAAAAATCCTAAATTACCCACTGTGAGATGTAAAAATCCTAAATTACCCACTGTGAGATGTAAAAATCCTAAATTACCCACTGGGGATGTAAAAATCCTAAATTACCCACTGTGAGATGTAAAAATCCTAAATTTCCCACTGTGAGATGTAAAAATCCTAAATTACCCACTGTGAGATGCAAAAATCCTGAATTATCCACTGTGAGATGTAAAAATCCTAAATTACCCACTGTGAGATGCAAAAATCCTAAATTACCCACTGTGAGATGCAAAATCCTAAATTACCCACTGTGAGATGTAAAAATCCTAAATTACCCACTGTGAGATGTAAAAATCCTAAATTACCCACTGTGGGATGTAAAAATCCTAAATTACCCACTGTGAGATGTAAAAATCCTAAATTACCCACTGTGGGATGTAAAAATCCTAAATTACCCACTGTGAGATGTAAAAATCCTAAATTATCCACTGTGAGATGTAAAAATCCTAAATTACCCACTGTGAGATGTAAAAATCCTAAATTACCCACTGTGGGATGTAAAAACCTTAAATTACCCACTGTGAGATGTAAAAAAATCCTAAGTTACCCACTGTGAGATGTAAAAATCTTAAATTACCCACTGTGAGATGTAAAAATCCCAAATTACCCACTGTGAGATGTAAAAATCCCAAATTACCCACTGTGCGATGTAAAAATCCTAAATTACCCACTGTGAGATGTAAAAACCCCAAATTACCCACTGTGGGATG
Source organism: Tegillarca granosa (assembly GCA_029721355.1). Classification (NCBI taxonomy): domain Eukaryota; kingdom Metazoa; phylum Mollusca; class Bivalvia; order Arcoida; family Arcidae; genus Tegillarca; species Tegillarca granosa. The sequence continues at coordinate 1,373,254 of JARBDR010000376.1, read as the reverse complement.
TAAAAATCCTAAATAACCCACTGTGGGATGTTAAAATCCTAAATTACCCACTGTGAGATGTAAAAATCCTAAATTACCCACTGTGGGATGTAAAAACCCCAAATTACCCACTGTGGGATGTAAAAACCCCAAATTATCCATTGTGGGATGTAAAAACACCAAATTACCCACTGTGGGATATAAAAAACCCAAATTACCCACTGTGGGATGTAAGAACACAAATAACCCATTTGGGATGTTAAAACCCCAAATTACTCACTGTGGGATGTTAAACCCTAGATTACAAACAGTCTTTTGTAAAAAAAAAAAAAAATCAGTAAATTATTTTAAAAAATCAATTATTTCAGTTTATCAGTGTGCCTATGCTTTTGATTTTTTGTAATATTTTTCAAACACATAGCCATTGATGTCATGATATAAATGAAATAATCAATCTTTTAAAAGATAAATGCTGCTCATACATTCCCTTATTCAATTTTTGCTAGAGTATTTTTTTACATTTTGATGTCTCCATATAAGAGTAATATTCTTGACTGGGACATTAAACACCATTACTCAACTCTTACATTTTGTACTTTTAGACAACTGTACATGTGTCATTTCACCTATTTGATAAAGAAATTACAATCAAACATTTTGCTGATAATGTCTCCATATAAGTGTAACCATAAATATCCCTCACTGAGACATAATTTGTAGATTTAAAACTAGCTTTCTCATTCAATGTTTGAATTTTTCATATTTTGTATAGATACTTTGGGAAAGATAAAATTTGCAACTCATTCATTCGTTAAATTTTTTGCTTTATTTTTAAAAAAAAAAAAAAACTTTTATGAAAAAAGTGTCATTTTGTCTATTTGATTAGGAAATTCCAATCAAACATTTTGCTGATTATGTCTCAGTATATATATATATATATATATATATTATATATTATATGATTCACTGGGACAAAATTTGTTCAATCATTCAGTATTTGAAAATTTTCTTGTATATAGGTAAGATCTAACTTTATCTACATTATCGTAATTCTTTCTATTGATAATGGTAATACCCTTGAACATATATTACATAAAATAAAGTCGTCTTTAATATAGCTGATTTATCGAGACAATAATTAACTGGATTTACTGAATCAGTCAGGTAGATCAACCGTATAAAAGGTTATCTATATAAACAGGTCCTATCCTGAAGAAATATCTAGTCTTTAGTTTAATATATATATATATATATATATATATATATATATATATATATATATATATTTATATATCTGATCAATATTGTGCACATGTATATACATGCATGCATGTAATATTTGATTTTTTAAAAAGCCAATTTTGGCATGAATACCTGTTATGTTACAAAATGTTGTTTGGATAAATTTTTTAATTTATTAAAATGTAAAAAAAAAAATGTAGCATGCAAAATATTATTAAATACATTTTTAAAAATAATTTGGGATCTAGTTAATAACTTTATCTTTGAATATATAAGGAGATATCTACAACACTGGATTATGGATTATCAAGCCAATAGCCATCTAACAGATCAAACCATTTATAATCCAACTCAGAATAGATAATCCTTACAGATCAAACAACCAATGATACAACTCAGAATACATAATCCTTACAGGATGAAACCACCAATAATCCAACTCATAAATACATAATCCTTACAGGATCAAACCACCAATAATCCAATTCAAAATATATAATCCTTACAGGATCGAACCACCAACAATCCAACTAAAAATACATAATCCTTACAGGATCAAACCAACAATAATCCAACTCAGAATTCATAATCCTTACAGGATCAAACAACCAATAATCCAACTCAGAATACATAATCCTTACAGGATCAAACCATCAATAATCCAACTCAGAATACATAATCCTTACAGGATCAAACCATCAATAATCCAACTCAAAATATAGAATCCTTAACAGGATCAAACCACCAATAATCCAATTCAGAATACATAATCCTTACAGGATCAAAACATCAATAATCCAACTCAAAATGCATAATCCTTACAGGATTAAACCATCAATAATCCAACTCAAACTACATAATCCTTACAGGATCAAACCACCAATAATCAAACTCAGAATTCATAATCCTTACAGGATCAAATCATCAATAATCCAACTCAAAATGCATAATCCTTACAGGATCAAACCAATAATAATCCAACTCAAAATATATAAACCTTACAGGCTCAAGCCATCGATAATCCAACTAAAAATATATAATCCTTACAGGATCAAACCATTAATAATCCAATTCAAAATATATATTCAGATTTATAAATTACAATGTATTGCAAGAAAAATTTAGTTTTAAAATTGTGTACCTTTAAAAGTAGAAATATTGAAAATTTTAGAATCTATAGCAATATAGTATGATATTGTACTAAGAAATTTAGTTTCCCCCTGAGGCTTATTAATTTTCTGATCAGTATGTGTATTTATATACATGCGTATGCACATCAATGCTATTTTATATAATATGAATAGATTCTTATTTAAAGTGAATCTTTAAAAAAATTGTAACTGTACAAATGTGGTACATATGTACTTGAATTCTAACACAAATACTAGTATCTTATTTAGCATTTGATTTAAATTGAAATTAATAAATACCAGCACAAATCTCTCTCTCTCTCTCTCTCTCTCTCTCTCTCTCTCTCTCTCTCTCTCTCACACACACACACACACACACACACACACACACACACAGACATGTACACCCCCATGCTATATATATGTGTGTGTGTGTGTGTGTGTGTGTGTGTGTGTGTGTGTGTCAAGTTAATGGTTAAAAGTAGGAGAGAATATACTTTACAAGTATGGCTTAAACATGCAGATAAGAGACCAAGTCCTGTTAGAAGTTGACTTTAAAGAATTCCTTTAATAGAATAATAGAACTACATAGCAAGAATTAGTAAGGTTCTATTGGATATTATTGTGTATGTTTTAGACAAGATAAAAAAAGTCATCAAGAGACATAATTCTGTAAAAATAAGGTCTCCGGCATGCTACACTTTACCTTGATATGATGTGTGTGTATTCCAAGTACATATGTATGTGTGTGTATTCCAAGTACATACAAATTACCTTTGAAAATATAATGACAATGAAATGGACAAAATTATGGATGGACAGACAGACAAATATGAAAATTTTCTATATATACCAATCTATCTTACCATTTTTATATCATATCAATAATACTATAAAATCAAACAAAAAAGGGGGTGCATTTATTTTAGATTTCTTAGTTGCTAAGTACTCTATTGACCATGTGTAAACCACATGCTGAAATTTGATTATCATTATGTTAAGATAAGAAAAAGGTGGCAAGTAAGCTTTGTTATCTTTCCATTGTAGGTGTATGGTCATGCACTTGTATATACATGCATGCTATGTTTAAAATTTGATTTCCATTTAAGTTATAACTGACAAATGAAATATATTTAAATTAAAATCTAGCTTGGTTACCATCACATACCCAAGTAATAGGTTGATTACAACTTTGATTACAATGTTGGTTTATTGTATGTTCAAGAATAAAGTTGGTCTGTTGTATGTTCAAGAACAAAGTTGGTTTCATTTTATGTTTAATAACAAAGTAGGTTTGATTGTATGTTCAAGAACAAATTTAGTTTCATTGTATGTTCAATGACAAAGTTGGTTTCATTGTATTTTCAAGAACAAAGTTGGTTTCATTGTATTTTCAAGAACAAAGTTGGTTTCATTTTATGTTTAATAACAAAGAAGGTTTCATTGTATGTTCAAGAACAAAGTTGGTTTCATTGTGTTTTCAAGAACAAAGTTGGTTTCATTTTATGTTTAATAACAAAGTAGGTTTTATTGTATGTTCAAGAACAAAGTTGGTTTCATTGTATGTTCAAGAACAAAGTTGGTCTGTTGTATGCTCAAGAACAAAGTTGGTTTCATTTTATGTTTAATAACAAAGTAGGTTTTATTGTATGTTCAAGAACAAAGTTGGTTTCATTGTATGTTCAAGAACAAAGTTGGTTTCATTTTATGTTTAATAACAAAGTAGGTTTTATTGTATGTTCAAGAACAAAGTTGGTTTCATTTTATGTTAAAGAACAAAGTTGGTTTCATTTTATGTTTAATAACAAAGTAGGTTTTATTGTATGTTCAAGAACAAAGTTGGTCTGCTGTTTGTTCAAGAACAAAGTTGGTCTGTTGTATGTTCAAGAACAAAGTTGGTTTCATTTTATGTTTAATAACAAAGTAGGTTTTATTGTATGTTCAAGAACAAAGTTGGTCTGCTGTATGTTCAAGAACAAAGTTGGTCTGCTGTATGTTCAAGAACAAAGTTGGTTTCATTTTATGTTTAATAACAAAGTAGGTTTGATTGTATGTTCAAGAACAAAGTTGGTTTCATTGTATGTTCAAGAACAAAGTTGGTCTGCTGTATGTTCAAGAACAAAGTTGGTCTGTTGTATGTTCAAGAACAAAGTTGGTTTCATTTTATGTTTAATAACAAAGTAGGTTTTATTGTATGTTCAAGAACAAAGTTGGTTTCATTGTATGTTCAAGAACAAAGTTGGTCTGTTGTATGCTCAAGAACAAAGTTGGTCTGTTGTATGTTCAAGAACAAAGTTGGTCTGCTGTATGTTCAAGAACAAAGTTGGTTTCATTTTATGTTTAATAACAAAGTAGGTTTTATTGTATGTTCAAGAACAAAGTTGGTCTGTTGTATGTTCAAGAACAAAGTTGGTCTGCTGTATGTTCAAGAACAAAGTTGGTTTCATTTTATGTTTAATAACAAAGTTGGTTTCATTGTATGTTCAAGAACAAAGTTGGTCTGTTGTATGTTCAAGAACAAAGTTGGTTTCATTTTATGTTTAATAACAAAGTAGGTTTTATTGTATGTTCAAGAACAAAGTTGGTCTGTTGTATGTTCAAGAACAAAGTTGGTCTGCTGTATGTTCAAGAACAAAGTTGGTTTCATTTTATGTTTAATAACAAAGTTGGTTTCATTGTATGTTCAAGAACAAAGTTGGTCTGCTGTATGTTCAAGAACAAAGTTGGTCTGTTGTATGTTCAAGAACAAAGTTGGTTTCATTTTATGTTTAATAACAAAGTAGGTTTTATTGTATGTTCAAGAACAAAGTTGGTTTCATTGTATGTTCAAGAACAAAGTTGGTCTGTTGTATGCTCAAGAACAAAGTTGGTCTGTTGTATGTTCAAGAACAAAGTTGGTCTGTTGTATGCTCAAGAACAAAGTTGGTCTGTTGTATGTTCAAGAACAAAGTTGGTCTGCTGTATGTTCAAGAACAAAGTTGGTTTGTTGTATGTTCAAGAACAAAGTTGGTTTCATTTTATGTTTAATAACAAAGTAGGTTTTATTGTATGTTCAAGAACAAAGTTGGTTTCATTGGATGTTCAAGAACAAAGTTGGTTTTATTTTATTTTCAAAAACAAATTTAGTTTCATTTTATGTTCAAGAACAAAGTTGGTTTCATTGTATGTTTAAGAACAAAGTTGGTTTCATTTTATTTTCAAGAACAAATTTAGTTTCATTTAATGTTCAATGACAAAGTTGGTTTCATTTTATGTTCAAGAATAAAGTTGGTTTCATTGTATGTTTAAGAACAAAGTTAGTTCCTTTTTATGTTCAATGACAAAGTTGGTTTCATTTTATGTTCAAGTTGGTTCAATTGTATGCTCAAGAACAAAGTTGGTTTCATTGTATTTTCAAGAACAAATTTAGTTTTATTTTATGTTCAAGAACAAAGTTGGTTTCATTGTATGTTCAAGAACAAAGTTGGTTTCATTTTATGTTTAATAACAAAGTAGGTTTTATTGTATGTTCAAGAACAAAGTTGGTTTCATTTTATTTTCAAGAACAAATTTAGTTTCATTTTATGTTCAAGACAAAGTTGGTTTCATTGTATGTTCAAGAACAAAGTTGGTTTCATTGTATGTTCAAGAACAAAGTTGGTTTTATTGTATGTTCAAGAACAAAGGTGGTTTCATTTTATGTTTAAGGACTAAGTCAGTTATCATTGTTTGTTCAAGGCTTTATGTGGTTACCATTTTATGTTGAAAGACAAGTTGATTTATTTTCAAGGACTAAATTTGTTTCCATTGTATGTTGAAAGAACAAAGTAAGTAATCATTGTTGAAAAAACAAAATTGATAATCACTTTTATATGAAAGGATAAACTGGCCTACCATTGTATGTTCACTTGACAACAGGATCTGTTTGAAGTGGATTCAAACCTAGGCAGTGAAATTTGCAGAGATTCATAAGTACAAGGTTAGACCACCACCATGCCACAAAGGCACCTACTAAGTGAAGCTGCACACTTTTACCACAAACATGCCACAAAGGCACCTACTATGTGAAGCCACACACTTTTAACCACCAACATACCACAAAGGCACCCACTATGTGAAGACACACACTTTAAACCACCAACATACCACAAAAGCACCAATTATGTGATGCAACACACTTTAAACCACCAACATGCCAAAAAGGCACCTACTATGTGAAGCCACAAACAACCACCAACATACCACAAAGGCACCTACTATGTGGAGCTGCACACTTTAAAATACCAACATGCCACAAAGGCACCCACTATGTGAAGCCACAAACTATAAACCACCAACATACCACAAAGACACCCATTATGTGATACAACACACTTTAAACCACCAACATGCCACAAAGGCAACCACTAAGTGAAGCCACACACTTTAAACCACCAACATGCCACAAAGGCTTCAGCTAAGTGTCCAACACACACAAAGGCGCCCATTATGTGAAGCCACACACTTAAACCACCAACATGCCACAAAGGCATCCACTAAGTGAAGCCACACACTTTAAACCACCAACTTACCACAAAGGCACCAATTATGTGATGCAATACACACAACCACCAACATGTCAAAAAGACACCCACTAAGTGAAGTCACACACATTTAACCACCAACATGCCACAAAGGCAACCACTAAGTGAAGCCGTACACTATAAACCACCAACATGCCACAAAGGCATTTACTAAGTGAAGCCACACACTTAAAACCACCAACATACCACAAAAGCATCCATTATATGATGCAACACACTTTAAACCACCAACATACTACAAAGGCACTCATTATATGATGCAACACACTTTGAACCACCAACATGCCACAAAGGCAACCACTAAGTAAAGCAACAAACTTTAAACCACCAACATGCACAAAGGCAACCACTAAGTGAAGCCACACTTTAAACCACCAACATGCCACAAAAGCAACCACTTAGTGAGGCCACACACAACCACCAACATGCCACAAAGGCATCCACTTAGTGAATCCACACACTTTAAACTACCAGTAAGCCACAAAGGCACCTTTTATGTGAATCCACAACCTTTAAAACCACCAACATGCCACAAAGGCAACCACCAAGCGAAGCCAAACTTTAAACCACCAATATGCCACAAAGGCATCCACTTAGTGAAGCCACACACTTTAAACCACCAGCATGCCACAAAGGCACCTATTATGTGAATCCACACACTTTAAACCACTAACATGCCACAAAGGCACCCACTATGTGAATCCACACACTTCAAACTCCCAGCAAACCACAAAGGCACTCACTATGTGATGTAACACATTTTCAACCATCAACATGCCACAAAGTCAACCACTAAAAGCCACACACTTTAAACCATCAACATGCTACAAAGGCAACCACTAAAAGCCACACACTTTAACCACCAACATGCCACAAAGGCACCTACTATGTGAATCCACACACTTCAAACCACCAGCATGCCACAAAGGCACCCATTATGTGATGAAACACTTTAAATCATCAACATGCCACAAAGGCAACCACTCAAAGCCAGACACTTTAAACCACCAACATGCACAAAGGCAACCACTATGTGAAGCCACACACTTTAAACCACCAACATGCCGCAAAGGCACCCACTAAGTGAAGGATACAGATTTATACAAGTAGTTGGATGTTATTTCACTGTTTGGCTTGTTTTCATATGTGTATGTTTATGGATGACAAAAAAGGTCAAAAAGTACTTGAACCACATTTCTGGATTCTATTTTCCATGACAACCAGTGTCGTCAAAAATTCTGAGTGTTATAATAATACAGTGTTCTCACTGTGTTGACATGACTTGATTTTTTTATTTTAGCAGTACTTTTTGTGTTGTAGTCAAAGTTTGTTTGGCTGTTGCAAAGAAGGAAGTTTTGGTGGTGAAATGGTCTTGAGAGTATTATGGGCCACAGTGCCTCTTGCCACTTGGGTTTGAATCCCACAGGTAGATCTTCCTAATGTAAGAAAATTTGTCAGCTTGTCAGTGGTTTTCTCTGGGCACTCCAGTTTCTTCCACCATCACACAAATGTAAGTGACAGAATCTTAGCTGGGAGTTAAAAAATTACACTTTTTTTCTCTTGTTTAGAACATGTTTTTTTCAGCCATGTGGGAGTAAGTATGTTGAAATGCCATTGATCCCTAAAAAGATTCAAGTTAATGATTTTTTTAACTTGAGCCATATATCATGGAGCATAGTCACTTTTGTTTCTATTTTTAACAACAGTAAAAACAAATATCTAACTTTAATTCAGAAAGGTGTCTTGCATTTCAATACCCAACTTCTTAAAATATCTAGTGGGAACCACAGATGACAAAATTTGCATCAAACTACATTATTTCTAGGAATTCTTTTCAAAAAGCTAAAGTTCAACATCATTTTCTTTAAATCTTAGAATACCTACATGTATGTTCCTGTATTAAATTCAGATGCATGTTATTTTCTTACACAAAATCTCCATACAAGTGTATGTAGGTGTGAGCAAGACAGTTTTATAACAAATATATTCGTCAAGTTCATATATAATTTCTAACAGGGTCCTCAATTTTCAGAATTTTTTTTTTTTTTTTTTTTTTTTTTTGAAATATTACCTTTTCAAAGATTTAAAGTTTTTTCAAGGTTTATAGATGTAATTTATAAATTGTAATAAAATATTTACTTGTTACTTGTTAACAAAACAGAAAGCTGGTTCCTAGAAAAGAGTAAATCTAAGTCACCTTAAAAATGAATGTAGAGAACCCTGTATCGATTAAATATGATAAAAGAAAAATAAACACAGATTTCTTTATAAAATATTATAAAACAATTTATTTATTATCAGAATAATAAACAATATTTTAACAAAATAAAGGTGAATGTGACATCATATGACCGGACCTGCAATGTCGACATTTACGATGATGATAAACCTAATCATGATAAAATCACTATCTCACATAATTCTCCAAGTCAAGTTGAATCTTGCTCTCGTACTTTCACCACACAATGTATATATATACACCCCCAGAACACATAAATAATTCTTACTCAATATTAAATTATTGTTTACTTAAGGTAAATATTCCAGCTAAGGTCAAATATTAGGTGCACACTGGTTATATGTTTAACTTTAAAAATAGTTTAATTGAAGATCAGTTATATGATTTGAAAAAAAAAAAAAAAAAAAAATGACCGTTTTGATGAAAATAATCAGACTACCATTTGATACTGTTATCTCCTTCATCCAAAAGTTACCCATCAAATGTGGACTAGTAGTTAAAGATATTCTCACTTATACCAGGGGTTGGAGGGAGCAGATGATGGGGGAGGGGGCAGCAATTATTTGACGATGGACAAAACTGGGGCACCCTTGAAAAAATTTCTAAACTTTGGAAAGCAAACTGACAAACTTTCTCACACAAAGATCTGTCCAAGTGAGATTTACACCTAATGAGTGCAGCAATGTGATCTGTAATTCGAACTCAAGACTACTTGATCCTGAGGATCCCAAAAGATTATTAAAATTAGTTGTTTATAAAATGTTTCCTTAGGTGATTTTTCTCATAAAATTTATAACCAGTTTATTTAAGTCATAATTTTAGAAAGCTGAGAATAGTAATATTTCACTGACTTTTTTTGTACAAGTCATAATTATGGCTATATATTACAATATTTTTATTATTCAATAAAATATTAATAAACCATAACATCTAAAGAAATAGTGTATTATTTCTAAACTTCCTGGTAAGATATCAGGTAAATAATACCTATCCACAAAATTGTAAAATAAAAATAAAATTTACAGCTATTTCAATATGAATTTGTAGGTGGATCATTACAAAACTGATGGAATTTTAATGCTTGTAAAAAGAGAAAAGGTAAGTATGTGTGTCCTCATAAACTTGTTGGTGGATTATAAAACAAGATATAATTTGACTTAACCAATTTTATTCAGATAAAGGTTTAAATCTTAATGTGCTTTTAAAAAATTTTGATATTGAGTCAGTCCCAGATATTTGAAACCCGTTCAAAACTTCACCCTGTTTATAACAACACCCACTCACACCAGTTTGTTGTCGGTCAAGGTGAATGACACACTTAATAACTTTCATACTTGTCATTTTTACAAAAATGCATGATAAAACATGACACATGATTTTGGCAGTGTTCAATAATAAAACTCAACAGCTACCTACGTGTAAGTAGGAGTCAGCTTCGAATTTAACAGTTCATATAATGAAAAGAGTAGTTTCTTACTCAAAAGTTCAAATTTGCAAAAAAATTATTTCAATAAAAAAATAAATGTCAGTTTCCTTTTTCTCTTTATTTACAGAGGCTCATCATATCATGAGGTAAACGGAAAAAGGAAATTAAAAAATTTTTGTGACTGTTATTCTTTTTTTTTTTCAGATTCAAAATGGGAAGTAAATGATCAATGATTAAACAATTATTAATTTAAATAAGGGTGTAATTTTCTGAGATTTTCCCTCATCATTTAACATTAATTTTTGATAATTTAAGAAAATGCATAACCAATCAAAAATACAAAATAACAAAAAATTTGAGCATTTTGAAAAGGTTGGCAAGAGTCATTTGCCAACTCTCTCAAAATGGAGGGGGAAATTTAAAGTAATTAAAAATAATTATTCCTAAATTGTCAATAGGTGGAAGTAATTTACTTCAAGTATCTTAAGTTTGCAGTAGCAATTTTTTAAACAGTTTTGAACAATTAAATAAAAAACATGTATTATTTAAGATGAAGAATTGTTATGAGAAATATGATTGATAATGATGCACTACCATGAAAAATTGTGAGGCAATGAATTGTATATAAAAAATGTCCAAACATCAAAATGCTAATTTCTTTATAAGTAAATAGACATATGAATCTACTTCAAATCCGTGCAGATTGTTGGCATCACCCTGCAATCTCATCAATAGTCCACCGTAAGACACATAGGCAGCCCTGAAAAAAATAAACAACAATAAAATTATAAAACAACAAATAACATCTGTAACCTAAATGTCTAGTCCAAACCCAAAACTTCACCGGAACTTTAACATTTTGTCCATTAAAGAATAGAACTGATGCTGATGCAAGATGTAGGACATATCCTTTCATGTTTTCTGGGAATTCTGGGATATTGGAAGTAATTATGGGAATTATTATCAAATATTTCTTTTCTTAAAAAAAATTTTTCTCATAAAACTCTTCTTAGACTTAGTTTTCTTGTGTAAAACATGAGAGAGAGAGAGAGAGAGAGAGAGAGAGAGAGAGAGAGAGAGAGAGAGAGAGTTGTCAATAAGTTGGGTGGGAGGGCGGTAATAAAATATAACTTGTATCAATGCTATCTTTATTAAATGCATCTTATTTTCAATATAAGATCAAAGATGTCTTATGTGCTAGTTTATTTCCCTACCATTACATATACAAGTAAGGGGGTACTTCAGCATACCATGTGATACCCGACGTTTGTGCCCAACTATACCCATTACTCATAACCCATTTGTTGCTGTTTTTCCCCCATAAAAATAATGTTTATCAAAGAACTTACAACATCAATGTCTTCCAAAATGTTCAGGACAAATGATATGAGATATTGAACAAGTGACATGCTGGCAAAATGCATTGCATCCACCATTATACTGTGACATTATTTATTTAAACCACCATAGATTAAGATAATTATAATACCCCAGAAGCCCCCCCCCCCCCCCGTTTTTTTTGGGAGGTGGGGGGCTAAAGAATATGATATCCCCTTTGTCCATTTGATGTATTTAAAACACAGGTGAACCCAACAAAAAAGTTGTTGCCATGGAAACAATAAGAAAGGTGAACCCAATAACAATATTGCCAAGGAAACAATTATAAAAAGATATGATGCAATAAATGAATATACTTTTACCCTTTTTTATGTTTATGAGAAGAATGTGCAAGATATGATATTATATCTTGTTAGTATCCATGGAAACATGTTAGCAAGAAGCATAGCAAAATTTCACCATCTTGAACAAGCACATTATTGTAAAAATGTTTTCAGTTTTGATACTGGCCTGATAAAAAATTTCAGTTTTTATAGTTCATTGTGACAATGTGCTATGCTTTCTTACTATGCAAATCACAGCAAACATGAATGATGGACCATGAAAAATGAGTTCGTTAGACAAAAAATACCTCATAATAGTTCACTAGCTTTCTTATAATTTACATTTTTTCTAAATCTTTTTACAAAAGATAACATCCATTTTTTCCATCAATAATTAAATTTTCAAATTATATGATTTTCAAATTTTGAAGAAAAAAAATCCAATGAAAAGGTATATTTGTCATAAAATGAATGTATGAATGCAAGAGAGATGTGCTACAAAGTGTTAAGACAGCTGGACACATCCATCAATCATCCATACATGCATTTTGATTGGTCACTTTAAAAGTGAATATATGAATATTTATGAGAATTTAATTAAAAGGGACATTAATGATTCACAAAATGAGCTAAATGCTCCAAATGAACAAAAATGGGCCGAAAAGAGATCTGTTTCCAAGGAAGTGCAGATAGTGGTTGTTTCCCCTGTTGCCAAGACAACCAGCTAACCACACTGCCAGAAAAACAAACCAAAATTCAAGTTTCCACTTAATAAGTGGTACTTTATGCATGTTACTATGGAAATGTAAACATTGACAATAAAAGTGGGCTGAGCATGGATGGATGGTTGGATTGATTGATGGATGGTATAAACAATGGATGAATATGATGATATTTCTGGAACGGAACTCATTTTAATTAAACTAATTGTGCAGATATACCATATTTTTATTGTGTAAATATAGAAACCATCTACCAATCTTACCTTTGAAAATTCAAAATTGCTTAACTTATAGATTCAAAAATTCATGTATGATAAGAGAAAAAATCATTTTCATCAACAAATTTTATTTACAAAAAAAATTAAATTACAATGTAACAATGATTAATTATTGGATTTTACAATCTAGCAACAAAATGGACTTATTTCCATCTCTCTCTCTCTCTCTCTCTCTCTCTCTCTCTCTCTCTCTCTCTCTCTGGTAAAACACTACTATACACTTATAAAGAATTCTTGGTTTTACAGCGTAACAACAAAGAAATCTATACTTCGTTCAGAAATCGTAAATCAAATTGACTTACAAACTTACAAAATACACCAAAATTAATTGTATATACACATATAAATACCATATACCATAATAAATGATGAAATTAATTTCACAGTTATATACCAAGTTTTGCCAACTATTCATAATTAAATGGCAAAAAGAGGCAAACCATGAAAAACAAATGTACTGGTAATATGAACTGTATTTACCTTAAAACAATGTCTAACTGGTATATCATTTACTACACAATATTCAGATTAAAATGTACTGGAGTTTACCAAGGTGCTTAACAACCCCCTCCCCAACCCCTTACTTCTCAAGATTCTTGCACTTATATATAGAGGTGGTCAGATCAAGGATGGCAGAAGAAAAAGCATTTCTAAGAGAAAACCAACAATCTTCGTCAAAGAAACTGACAAATTTTGATCAGAAAAATCTATAAAAAATGTAAGTTATAAGATTCAGATACATTCGTTTAACCATGTGACTTCTAAGGTATTTTTCTCAAAGTTGCAAACATCAACCAACTAAGGAATTAAATTTTTCTAACAAATTTTCATATATTTCCACCTAATGTTTGAAATTAATAATTTTAATTTGAAAAATCATGCAAATAAATTTTACACTCTTGAGAATTATAACAATTCATTTAAATAAATTGTAATTTTTAGCTGATCACACAACACATACAATAATCATTAGAAACAAGTTTCACTAGCATGCAATACACATTTTAGACATACAATACATATAGAGTCAATCTAGACAGTACTTATGTAAAATAACACAATCTGAGTTATGAGTTAATGTTAAAAAACAAAATAAAACAATTATTTTGGAGCCCCAAAGCAGTCTTTGTATCTTAAATATTTTTATTTATTTATTTATTTATTCATTTATTTATTTATTTCTATTTTTATTTTTTGAATGCAGCACTTTCTGCCTTGGAAGACCAAGTCATAATTGATAGTACTCACACCCCTAAAAAGCAATAGTTTGACCAAAGTGTATCAGAAGGAGGTCACTCCATTGCAGTGTCAGGGTGGGAATAATTATAGTGGGATATTTTCACACCAAACAATTCTAAATTAAAACTAAAACAACATGCTATATACACAAATAAACATATATAATGTGAATAATACTGTTAGACATGCACTCTACAGGAAGGTTCCAATTAGTTCCATCATGCACTGTTCAAAATGGCATCCAGTGAAGAGGCTGGGTCAAAGGTCATTAAGTAAGGAAGGTGAAGGATCCAACCAATGACTACAGATGAAGGTGACTTAGCTTCTATCCAATCACATACCAGATTATGCATTTACAGTGATTTTTTAGGACATGTAGAATGCACAACTGGCAGTGTTCAGATAAAGCATTAAGAAAAATTAAACAGACTTTGACTCAGGCTGTGTAAATTGTAGCTGACCAAGCTAATATGAATAAAATCAAAACATTTGATAATTTCATTTGAACTAAAATTTCCAATTTAAAAATGGCATTTTATAAACATTTTTTATGTAACTAAAAAGAGAATGTGGAAATTCCAACCTCTGTTATCATAAATAAAAAGCTAGATTTCCATTCTTTTCACACTGAGTTTTTGAAATATTTCCATGGTGACAGATTTAATATATCCATTCCATTTAAATGGATGATAATGGAAAGTTGACCATCGAAATACTGACCCAAACAGATTAAAATTCATTTTGTAATTATGAAAATTTATGAAACTAAGGGAATTTGCAATTGAAACAGGCAATTTTTTAGAAAAAATATTTGGTTGGTAAGTATGAATTTCAAAAGAATTCTAACAACTAAGGAAAAGTATATAGGGAGTGAAAATCTAGTTTTATTTATGTCTAAATGTTGGAAGTGGCCTCTCATTTTCCCACTTGTTATGATTTAAATGAAACAATGTAACAGGTAAATACAGTACGGAATAAAATATAATTATGAACAATGAATGTTGTCTGTCAAGAATTATTCTTTTAAATGTAATTATAATTCAATTCCAGTTTAATTTCCGCAAATGTACTAAATTTTTTTTAAAGAAAAGGCGAAAAATAGAAATCTTGGTTGCGTAAATATCTTCTCATCTGATGAACAAAATTTTTAAAGTTTCTAACTTTTACGAGAGACCACTTAAAGCATTTAATTTGAATCAAAAAAACTGATGAAGATTTTTTACAATGAGAATGACTTTCACTTTAAAATTGATAAAATTAAAATACAAATTTTAATTTTAATCTGTAAGTTGTACATTTTTAGTTTTATAGGTTTGTACAATTAGACTCCCCATCTCCCTAACATACTCCCCCCCCCCCCCCATACCCCACTAATGAAAGTCATTCTTATATCATTATATTTTTATAAAATACAAAAACATGAAAACATAAACAATTAAATTCTCTCCTCTAATAAAAAGATTTTTTTTTAAAAAATTGAATGTTATTAAAGTTAAATATGAAACAGTTTTTCTAGAAAAAAAAATATATTATTTACAAATCAAAAATATTTTTTGAATTATTGTTTAAGTTGAATAATTAAATTGTTTTAGAGAGAAAATTCATTTGTTAAAATAACTGTAAACTAAAAGTGAACAAAACAAATCACATGAAACATGCATCATGCCTGCATTAAAGCAATTTCTAAGTTTGGAAACGATGATATATGAACCATCAGAAGAACAGTGAAGTAAACATAAAAATATACACAGTGGCTAATAAATGTGTAAACTGAACACCTTATAGACAAAACATTTGGATCAGACAATTTCCCGTTTACAGCATGTGTTTTAACAAACAATATAGTTAAAAGAAGTTTTCAATTCAGTCAAGTTTTCAGTTCAGCCATGTTTTCAATTTATCCAAGTTTTCATTTTACCAATTTAACCAAGTTTTCAGTTTAGCCAAGTTTTCAATTCTAGCCAAGTTTTCAGTTTAATCAAGTTTTCAATCTAGCCAAGTTTTCAGTTTAATCAAGTTTTCAATCTAGCCAAGTTTTCAGTTTAATCAAGTTTTCAATCTAGCCAAGTTTTCAGTTAAACCAAGTTTTCAGTTTAATCAAGTTTTCAATCTAGCCAAATTTTCAGTTAAACCAAGTTTTCAGTCAAGACAAGTTTTCAGTTTAACCAAGTTTTCAGTTAAACCAAGTTTTCAGTTAAGACAAGTTTTCAGTTTAACCAAGTTTTCAGTTAAACCAAGTTTTCAATCTAGCCAAGTTTTCATTCTACAACTATGTTTTCAGTTTAGCCAAGTTTTCAATCTAGCTAAGTTGTCAGTGTAGCCAAGTTTTCATTCTACAACTATGTTTTCAGTTTAGCCAAGTTTTCATTCTACAACTATGTTTTCAGTTTAGCCAAGTTTTCAATTCTAAGCTAAGTTTTCAGTTTAGCCAAGTTTTCAGTTTAGCCAAGTTTTCAGTTAAGACAAGTTTTGAGTTAAGACAAGTTTTCAGTAAAGCCAAGTTTTCATTTTAGCCAAGTTTTCAGTTAAGACAAGTTTTCAGTTTAACCCAGGTGTCAAGTTTTCACAGGTGTACCACTGTATAAAACCTTCTTCACAGTAATCTTCTTTTTACATGATGTATGTTGCATATGTAAATTAACATATACATGCATTTGGTTAATATACATGCTAATTAAGATATATATATATATATATATATATATATATATATATATATAAACATCAAACATAAACATCAAATATGGTATAAGAAAAAAAATCACATGCAAACATTAAGCCACATGGAAAATATATACTGTATTCCGTTAGAAAAATGTATGGAGTTCTTATTGGAAAAAACAAGTATAAATGCAGGAAAAAGTATACCATTTTCAAAATATCTGACCACATTGGTTTGTTATGAAGATCAAGACTTCAACTTTTTTAAACTGGTTTTAAAAAATACAAAATTATGTCTGCCCTTGGCTCAATCAATTTCACAAATTCCTTATCTACATAAATTATCAGTTAATAAAAAATAATTTTATACACAAACGAAATTAGAGAAAACAATTTCAAAAATACAATGCTCTTATCTGCCTATCTGTTGTTGGTATAAGCTATATTAAAACTTAAAAAAAAAAAATGAACTAGACCATCCTCCATCCAAAAAGGAAAATAAAAAAAATCATACTCAACTTCATATTCTGCCTAAGGCTTCATACTTGACCCAAAACCATGGTACTAAAGACATGGTACTTAAGACATGGTACTACCCAGTAAAACTTTGATTTAAATACTGATATTAAGTAAAGATTTAATGTACTATATATATGTAGTAAATCTGAGGATGACAGTCAGCGGACAAGTAACAGCGATTCACTTCCCTTGTTTGTTAAATATTAAGGAAATATGCAACAGTGATGTTTCCTGCTTTGAAATTGAACTATTTCCTATATGAGTGATAACTTGTACATACACATACAAACACAAACACACACACCATTGCTACACACAGATAACTTGTACATACACATACAAACACAAACACACACACCATCGCCACACACAGATAGCTTGTACACACACATATAAACACAAACACACACACCATTGCTACACACAGATAACTTGTACATACACATACAAACACAAACACACACACCATCGCCACACACAGATAGCTTGTACACACATACAAACACAAACACACACACCATCGCCACACACAGATAGCTTGTACACACACATACAAACACAAACACACACACCATCGCTACACACAGATAACTTGTACATACACATATAAACACAAACACACACACACACCATTGACACACACTGATAACAATTTGTCAGTATTGTTGTGATAATGTCTTTAAGGAAAGGGTAATGAAATTTTGTTAACTACACTTAAACAATTTTAATAAAGTTGATTTTTTTTTTTCATTTCCTAAATAAATGAAAAGTTGTGTACATTTACACACACACACACACACAAACACACACACACACACCATCTACACTTAACACATAACAAATTGTCTTTTTTGTCTTTATTCAATAACAGCATCTCAATATTTCTACAAATTAAAAATTTTTAGTAGCCAAATTTCCACAATATATGAATCTTTAAAACAAACTTTGTATCGATAAATTCATAATCTCTCTCTCTCTTTTTTTTTTTTTTTATTCATTGCTGCTGCTGATGTTGAAAATTTTGCTAAGATTTTAGATTTAAGATGTTTTCACGCCAATGATTTTCTTAAAAAGAGCAAATTTGCTCCTTATGTAAAACATCAACAAAATAATTGTAGTATATGAACTATATTGAGCATTATACATTATAAACAAATATCTCTCATCTAAATTTTTTCAAAACTAATGTGATTTTACTGAAAAAAATTCCTGGAACTAAGCTTTTATTATCAGAAAAAAATCAGAGATCTCAAATTTAAAACTCAGAAAATTGTCAATAAATAATTTTAAAAAAGAAAAAAAATCTTTAAAATTTCTATACATTACCTATGTAAAGTCTGTTTGAACTTAAAATGTTACAAAACGCCAATAAATAAATTTATTTATGAATTGTGTACTACCCTTACACAATCAAAATCAATATTTTTATGTTCTCGTCGAGCAAGGATAGCAAAATAATTTTAAAACTTAAACAAGTTCGGTCATGTTAAACGTCATTTTGACTTCTTAATTCACAGCGTTGTATTTTGATAATCATAATCAATATCTGTATAAGCCAAATATTAATTAAAACAAATCTTGCCAATAAAAAGACAAAATTATTTGTTTAAGGTAAGGATTTATATTAAAATTTTAAATTTTAAATCTAATCTGATTTATTTAGCACCTAAAAAACCTTTCAATGAAATTTCAAAATAAAATAATTTCAAGTTATTAAACTAAAAAAGAATTAAAAGTGTTTAAAATTCTTTACACTCAGATTAAATTAATTGTTAATACTTTTAAGTATAGATCTACATGTGCTAAACAAACAAAGTTAATATTTCAGCCACTGAGCCTGATTGACACTGATCATTCCATTCATATCATGTCCACCAAAAATTCCCGCTAAAATATGGTTGACAAGAATTATGGATACGATTGGTCACTGGTTAGGTCAACAAGGATTACATTGGAATAAAATTTGCATACACAGAAGTATAAAATATCCCGCCAAAATTCAGCTGACAACACTGAAAGAATTTGATTGGCCATGTCATTATGACCTTTTCAGAATAGATTAACAATAAAAATTTGCATAGCAGAAAGTCTTAAAAAAACACCACCAAAATTAGGCTGGCAACAATTAAAAAACTTTGATTGGTCAGGTCAACATGACTTTTAAAAATGGATAATCAAAATTTGCATATTAAGCAGTATAAAACCAATTCCCGCCGAATTCAGACTAACAACAAATGAAGATTTTGATTGGTCAATCAGGTCAAGATGATCTTTTTAATATGGATTACTTGGTACAGCAAAGGATGGAATTTGCATAAATTTGCATATTTTCCCTTGTAAATTAACTTTTAATCTATTAATACATATTTTCATCATGGGTTATACAATTCAGATTTAAAGCATGCCAATTTTACTGGTCCCGCCATTTACCATACTTATAATACCTTGCCAATTCCTATACTAATTTCTAAATTATTGGTAAAATTTATGTCAAATACACTTGTTTAAATCATTCCTTGTTATAGTTGTATATAATAAAACAAAGATTTTATCAGTTATTAGCTGGAACAGTACATAAAGTAGATATAATATGTCCTTATCATCAACATTATCATCAACATTAAATGTGAATGTGCATCTATCCATCATCCACAACAATGCATGTGGTATGTGGATATGCTGTGCACTGTATGTAAATGCATGTAGTAAGAAAATGACGATCTTTCCAGTATCTATGTCAAAAAATGTGGATATGCTGTGTCATTTTAGCATTAGTAAGATTGGATGCTGGTATTTTGAGTTTTAGGGTAATAGCATGTCTGTGGATATGCTGTCCCTTTTTTAGTATTAGTGAGACTAGATGCTGGTCTTTTCAAGTATCCATGACAACAAATATGTGTGCATATGCTGTGACATTTCTAGCATTGATGCTGGTCTTTTCAGTATGTACAGCATGTCTGTGGATATAATGATCTCTTAGTTAACATTAGTGAGTGTGTATACTAGTATTTTTGGTAACCATAGTAACAACACATGTATGTGGATATACTATGTTCTTAATATCAACAGCAACTAGAGACTTCTCTACAGTATATACTGTAACATATAAAATTTCATTTTCAAATATTTTTAAGAGTACTTATATTCTGAATTTTAAACACTCTGAACCAATCCTCCAGAAAGATGTTTAGAGCCAGGAATTGACCTAGATATAAACCCTTACACAATATAGAGCAAACCTGAAAAGTGGCAAATACTTGAAATTTTACACATGACTGAAAAATACCCTAGTAAAAATTTTCACACTTTCATGACAATTCAAACCAAAGAAACATGTTCACACTAATACACTAAATATTTTAAAATGTTTAAAATAGGGTGGCTTTTTTAAAGAAAACCGTTAGTTGTGTTTTAAAAATCAATATAGCCTACCATAAAACTCAACATGAGTGATTTTGAATAGAACATGTTCAATATTTGTTTTTTTTTTATATTTATAGTTCACATTTATACTCCTGTTGTCAAAAACTAAACACTGTTTGTTAAGTCAGAATTTGTAGTTGAAATACATGTGACTAAGTTTAAACAATATTTTCAATATTGAATGTAAGCCAATTATCAATATATTCTGTCTGCAGACAAAACTTGTACCAACTTGTACAAAATCCAATTTTTAGTGTAAAATTCAATTAGTAATTAAAAAAACCATATTAATAATATATATATATATATATATATATATATATATATATATATATATATATATATATATATATATATATATTTATGAGTTTCCAAGAGAAGTGGAGGGTGGTTGAAATACAGGAAGATGGCATATGCCACCAAATATCTGACAGACAAAAAATATTAGATATTGTCACAATATAAAATCTTTGCAATGAATTTCAAAATTCTGAGCGTAATATGTGACATAAAAAGGGTCCAATTTTTCCCAATCTGAAAGGTAGAAGTTAGTTTTTAAAAACCATTGCAAAATCACTGTAAACCCTCATTAGATTTGCTGAGCACAGTGTTAAAAATAGTCTATAAAGTTCAATGTGCTTTTTATTTATTTATTTATTTGTTTATTTATTTAATTATTTATTCATTTTATTTATTCTTCAGCTATTTTTAAGGCTTTTGTTGAATCCTGACTAAAAATCTAACTGAGAATGTCAAACTTACCGATCAATTTCTTCCAACTCACCAACTGAAGTTGTAAATGAACAAGGTAGCGAGAAAAGAGCCATTGCATTTTACGATATCACTAAAATATTTGAGATAATCATTATCAAAGTTGTCAACTTAATCTAGTTCAGATTATACAGGAGGGATCAGTAGAAAAAATTCTGATTTATGTACTGATACTCATTAAAGACTATTCAAGTGTAATTAGGATCTTATTTTGCACAGATGGGAGGTCTGGGTATAAACACTGGCCAGGTGGAAAGAGAAGACCAGTGTTAAATTCAAACCTGTCCAAAGTCACTGAAACTGCAATACCCCCTCCGTCCCTTGGAAGACACAGCAGACCATCATAATGTTAATTCCAATGGACAATGCATCACTTATATCCAGGGGCACCTATCATTTCAATATGGAAAATATCTTGATATGTTGTGCCTTGTGCATTTCTGAGTTTAAAAGAGAGAGAGAGAGAGAGAGAGAGAGAGAGAGAGAGAGAGAGAGAGAGAGAGAGGAGATTTTCATTATTTTTCATCATTGTAAACAATTTGCGTTATGGTTCTATCTGAAATCCTGGACATCCGGGGTTCAGAATGACCTCACATTTCCTGCTTTGCATTACAATGATCTGTATTACATCATTGCTAATATTAGTCATAATCTGGTTAATATCGTACAAACAATGACAGCCTGCTCTAACTTAAATCTTATACAAATTAACTCAAATCATAAATATTCACAATTTTGATTGCCTGCCTCTCCCTTAAATTTTATCATAATAATTATTTTTATGTATGATTATTTTTATTATAATTCTAATTTCAGGACATAATATAATTAAAGACATTTAATTTTTAATTTTTTAAAAATTTCTGCACATATTTTAACTTATTTGAGTTTGATGTACTGGAAGGATTTTATTTAAACATCAAAGGATAACATTGATATTAATTGAAACATGTAAAAACAAGAGAAAATAAAGCGGTAATTTTCTATTTATACAACACACACAAAACAATAGAAAATCGTTTATCTACATAACTATTTCATGTTCTGTTAATTCTTGACTCGCTAATCACTGGGGAGCAAGCGGGAAAATGTATAACACGTTTTTACTACTCTACCACAAACAAACCATTCATAAAATACTTAAGATAAGTTCATTCATGAAAAAAAAGGAAAAATCAAGAGAACAATGGGATATGAATAATCTGAAGGGCTTTAAATTAGTACTAATTCCGCGATTGCAGTTAAGAATGCAGTTTTGCCGCCGTGGTAAAGTGGTTTCAAAAATCTATTGTGGAACATAACTGAAATTAAAGAATGAAAATTTCTCGCGGTAAAAAAACTGGTCATTAATCTGTTTGTTCTTGAATAAGAGACTGTAATTTTGGCGCGGTAATTGAGGTGGTCAGTTTTAATCTTTTTAAAGGATTAGAGAATAAATATCCCAAACAAAGGTGTAAAAAAAATTTTGGTGCACTCAGGAGAAAAAAATTAAGTTAATGCTTGTCATTAAATCATATGATTCATTAAAAGTACATTTTTAAAAAAAAATCCTTTTTATTTACAAAATCATCAATTCTTTAAATGCTTAAGTAGGAGGTGGGTGGTAAAGTGGATCAGGTGAATGGTTGGGTAAAATAGTTTTTCTCTTTAAGAAATAGGAAATAACATAAAAATTCCTGGTCAAAGCTGTAATTTTTTAACAAATGACATTGTTAAAAAAGATAACAGTTCTGCTCAAAAGTTACAAGTCACTGAGATTGTAGACCTGGCTGATTTTGCCAACATAGGTGATAAATTTTTAAAATTATTCCACTTACATCAAGGGAATCAGTTTTCTTGACTATGGAGAAAACTGGAGTAACCAGATAAAATTGTGGATCATTATAAAACTGCAAAGTGGAAAAGTTCACTTATATCAAAGGAAATCAGTTGTTGAATTGTGGAAAAATCTGAGTAATCAAGAGAAAACTATGGACATTTTGAAGCTACTGAATGTCTGCTTTTATCCTTATATATATATGTGTGTGTGTGTGTGTGTGTGTGTGTGTGTGTGTGTGAATCTGTCTTATATATAGAAACAGTATAAGATTTTCAAAGTGTACGTGTTATAAAATATGTACAAGAGATATCATTAAACTGTCAGTACACTGAGCTGCAATTAAATATATATATTTATATATACACAATTTGTTCACTTTATGATGTTATAGTTCATTAGCTATGATTATATAGATAATTTTTTGGCAGCTAGGATAACCCCCTAAAACTTATTTAAAAGGTAATTTTCTTTGTCTTGAGAATTATAAATTTGCTGACTAATTAAAACATTATTTTTTGCCCACATAGTGGTCATTGGAAACATGTTGCAACAAGTTTTTTTCTCCCCTGTAGTAATTATCATAAAATAAATCTTTATTTAAATATGAGTATTGTAAGAACAATTCCGTAATTGCACTGTAATTCAAATACTTGTGCGCTATCACAATAACAAATTTTTGATGATTATTCACCAGATAATTTGAAATATACAATTCATGATTATTGTGTGCTGGTACTTTGAAACAATAAATCCGATAAAACAATAGACAGGTTTAGAACAGCCATTTAGCAATTATAAACTTCTATGAATTAAAAAAAAAAACTTTTAAATTTATACATCACATGTCTGTAGATAGATAACATACAATTCTATAATTTATATATGTATGTACATGTACATAAAAAATATGTCTATTTATAGATCATTTGAAATATAAGTAGTTGGTAGCTTGAATGTTGTTCTACATCACATCAGCACATTTTCAGCCATTTGTGAGGAGACAATTTTTATAAATCTCATGGATTAATTAAGCACGAGTTCATGTTAGTGTGCAAGTGTGAAAGTGTTTTTGGTCTACAATGTATTAGTGGGGATTAGTGGGGACTTTTACAGTGCACCGAGAATCATTCAGTCCATTATCCTGGTACCAAGACAACTAATGAAGACCTAATTTATCATGAGTAATGATAACTATTATTAATTATAAATTATATTTAATTTTGACCTTCAAGGTCCTAGTTTTAGGATTTTTTTTTACAGATTTTATAGATATGCACTAACTTCTTTTTTCATTTTGCTTTTCTGAAAAAAGTAAAATTAATCAGCAATAACTGTCAAGGAAAACTAACAAATAATAAGGACCTTTACAATAAATCTTCAACACTTATGTCAATACTTTCAAAATTAATGATAAAGGGAGATAACTCCTTCTGATGTCCTTTTTTAAGTATAGAGGAAATTTCACCATATAGATGAACATTTTGTAAAATGTTTATAATATCTTATGCTTGAAAAAGAAAAAAAGCTACTAAAAATGAAGAAAAGGGTTTAACTGGGACTTTCAAAATCAGGAAAAAGTTAAATACTCTGAAGTTTATATCATATAACATTAAAAACATATTATTAGGTTTGACTGGCCTAAAATGAGATTTTTGAATATGGTTTGCTCATTATTAAAAAAAAAAAAAAAAAAGAAAAAAACCTGACATACTCTATCAATGAACTGTCAGGCCAAATGGTCATCAACCACCTTAATTAAAATTTCACAACTAACTAGAGTAGCAGGCATGGATGAACTCTTTATCAAAGTTCAAAAACTAGGATTCTAATTAAACATGTCTATATGTTATATGAAGTTTGACCTGAAATATGCTGACAAATACAAAACTTTTTTAAGGTTGTCTGAAGATAAAAATGATTACCCTTACTTTATATAAATTCGCATGATAGGACAATCATATTGTAACAGAAAATCACAATTTTACACGAAACTTGTTAAATAAAATATTTTATTACACAATCAGTATGAGAATAAATGGCGTTTTAAGTCTGAGTCAATATTTTTTTACAAGTTGTTAGTTTGTTCTGGGATGATTGAGGATAAAAGAGAAAACAGGAGTGCCCAGAATAAAGACTAAGCATCAGGAAGTGAAGTGACAAACTTTCTCACACCAAGATCGATCCGAGTGAGATTTAAACAAAGGGGACAAGAGGCACTAAGATTCACAAGGTAGTGTTTTAGACCAGAAGCCACCAAGACCATTATTACAATGTGAAAAAAGTTGGCAGGATATTACAAGAAAATACTTTACTAATAAAGTTAAATAATTCTATACATAAAATCAACAAACAATTTGAGAGTCTTTGATGAATTAAAAAAATGTAAAGTATACTAAAACAAAATTAAAATAAATTTAAACTAAAATATTTGAAAAATTAACTTGTACAGTCTTGTTTTAAGAAATATGTTTGTTTAAGATATTTTTGACTGACTTCTTGTAACTAACGATACAATCAATACAATCTTTATACATAATTAAATGTAAAATAACGGAAACATGTAGAACAATTAACGCATAACAATTAACTGTCTTAAGATATAAGAATAAATAAACGATCTCTACACAACATTGTGTAAGCTATTTTAAATTAAAATTCTATATTGTGAAATAAAAAAAATCTTAGGACAATTAAATCAATAACTTAACAAAGTATTTAAATTGTAAAATATGAAAAAAAAACCTGTATGACCATTGAATAAACTTGTTTCACAATAAATCTGCCTTTTATGGTCGTGTTCCTTGCTGATATACAGAATGTGCAGTCCTGTTACAGGTTGTGTGCCTTGCTGGTTAAAGTCCTTTGAACTAACTTGTATCCCTTATATATAATATATAGGTATGGATACTTTCCAGGTACATTCCTACCTGGAATTCTATCTATATAGATATATTGATAGTATATAGGAGTTTTCGAGGCTTGCTCATTCAAGTTAAAGGGGAGATGGGTGTTACCACTTTATAATGAAAGTAAAAAAAATATCTCTAAACCATCAAAATTTTCAAGACAAAAATTTTAATTTCTGTAACAAAAATTGTGAATTTATAAAACCATTTTTTGTAATAATTTACAGAAATAAAATAAAAATGAGCATAATTATGAAGAAAAACCTCTAATAAAATAAACCCTTTTTCAGAAAATTAAATAGATTTTTTGGCAACCTTACACACACAGGTAGATACTAGTATATATAGGTAACATGACGATGTTCCCTATTTAGAAGTCATGTGATCACAAACATGTCATCACATGACTTGAACAGGAAGAAAGTTTAAAGCAGATAAATTGATCATACACAGTTTAAACTTTAAACAATAAGTTATCAAATGTCAAAACCAGATATCATTATGTATAGATAATAAAATGAACTTTCACTTGGATGATCTATTCCTTAAAACTACAACAACTAGACCAGGGGACCTTTTTCTTTCTGGATAAAACTAACAATGACATTTTTTCTCAAATTTTCAGCTCAGCTATTAAAAACAATAGTAGTGTTATAATTTATTTGGTTAAAGAACAGTTACTTAAGAACCTAAGACCAAGCCCTTTTGTCCAGGGGACATAACTCAGTCACAAGTCAGTAGACTTATACAAAACACCTACTAACAAATTTGAAATCTGATCACCTTTCCACAGAATATAAACACCCTAGTATCAGATCTAACAGACAATCAAATTAAAATCGATATATAACATATTCTAAGTAGGATTTTTTCACTAAATTATTTTCAAGTTTGCAGGATGTGTTAAAATACATTGACAAGGTACACAAATTTATAAATCTAACAAGACCACCCCATCCCCATCACACACACACACACACACACACACACACACACACCTTACCTATATACCATTTCCATTTGTTGTTCCTATATATATCACATACTGTACTGGTATATACTTATATGTCACATGCATGTATATAAAAAGATCTGATGAAATCCTAGGAGCACTTG
This sequence comes from Tegillarca granosa, assembly GCA_029721355.1. Classification (NCBI taxonomy): domain Eukaryota; kingdom Metazoa; phylum Mollusca; class Bivalvia; order Arcoida; family Arcidae; genus Tegillarca; species Tegillarca granosa. The sequence goes on along the minus strand of JARBDR010000376.1, from coordinate 1,345,561 downwards.
AAAATACAAGTACGGTAGGTTTTCAATTCTGCTGAGTCATTCTTCTGTTGCTAGGCTACACATTTCGTAGCATAGAATTTATCTTTATGAGAATTTATGTTATAGTATTTCAAATTTCCCATTTTTGTATCAATTACAAAAAAAAACACTTTTATGGTTCTATTTGTAGAGAGTGAAGTGTACTGGTGTGGTGTTCATGCCCTAGTCATGAATATTTCACTTACACTGTCTGTTCAGTGACATTAAAGGAAACCAGGAAAAGGCCATAATTTTTTTTTAAAAAATATTGATCTGCCTAAGTCAGAATTGAACCTAGGTGGTGAGAGCAACTCTGATCCATTTTTCCAGTTTAAGAGTTTTTAAGTTGTGAGGGTTTTAGGTTCATTTCACAGCCTGGTCTAAAATTCTGATGCACATACCTTGAAATAGTTGAGTCAAGTAATGGTGTTTAACGTCCCAGTCAAGAATATTTCACTTATATTGAGATGTCCCCAGCTATAGGCAAAAGTGCAGAAATTTTGCCTGTGCTTTGCGCTGATGGCATTAAACAGCAGGGTTCTAAATCGTGCCATGCCTGCCATGAACCGGGACCTCGTTTATTTTAAGTTCCCATCCGAAAGAACTGTGACTTTCATTTCGTAATGCTGAGTGATTGGGGAAAGAACAGTCACTACCCACTATCAAGTCTTGGGTCAGACCCGGCCAATAGGGTAATCATTTGTTACAATTTTAAGGGTGTGCAAGCCTGATCATGTGACCATCTTATATTTGTGACTTACCAGCAAAAGATCATTTGGGATAGTTAGAAATTGTGTTAAATGCTGTCATGTAACACTGCTTGTTTTTGACATAAGTGACTGAAATATTTGTTTTCTGACAATGTGTGTATTAATTCTTATTTCAGGGTTAATAATCAAAGGGGTACATATCTCATTTTTTTTAAAAAAAATGTCAAGGAGAAAAAAAACTATTCAAGGAAAGTAATCAGAATCATACAAATAAAATATACAATGTAGTGTCTTTTATCCAATCAAGATTCTATTACATAAGTTGTGAAAGATTTGCAATGATTAAGGAAACAAGAATACAAGAATGTCTTAGGAAACCTATGACAAAATTTCAAGTGAATTAGATTGGATAATTGGTGTTCTACGGCCCAGTCAAGATTCTTTACAGACAGTCAGTTCTGAAATGGTAGAAGAAACTGGAGTGCCCAGAGAAAAACATCAATCTTCAGCAAGCGAACTGACAAAATATCTTACACTAAGATCTGTCAGAAAGGGATTCAAATCTAGACAGTGAAGGGCACTTTGATCCATAAGTACACACTTCAGACCACTTGGCCACCATAGCCAGTCCGTAAAAAAATTCAAGTAGGATTTGAATCAAGGATTGAGAAGATTCTGGTATGTAAGGGAACACTTTAAAACCCGACTCAGCCAATGTCAATTAAACCAACAAGTACAATGTGAAAGGCAATCAAATGTTAAACAGATATAGATACATATAAATTAACCCAAACACATTGCTGGTGTGATTTTAAAAGTATGGTTACTAATTGTGCCAACATAAAATTGCATTAAAACAAATCATAGTAAACAATACTGAACATTGTTTTAGAGAAAGCTAAGAGAACTTTTAACAATACCATTAAAATCAAGCAACAGTATGCTGCAAAATCTCCAAAAAGCATAGAAAATCAACAAAATGACTAAAGAAGGCAAAACAAGGCAGTTACACCCATTTTGATACTAAAATAGGGGCCATGAAATAGGTAAAATTAGTGGCTTTTAATGACATTTAAGGAAAAATCTAGTGAAGAAAATCATAAAATACATGTAGAAGGAAATAATTGTCACAATTTTGTACTTGATTATTAACATTGGGAAATTCATCAACATACTTAGGAATAGATACGTATTTGATTTTGGGAAAGGGACTTATTTGTTTGGACCAAAATGAAGAAAATAAACAGATCAGCAAAAGGCATCTTTTCAGTAGGTACATCAATGATTATATCTATATAGCCACAACGATTAGCTATCTCAAACAAGAAACAAGACAGTTGACCAATCAGAAGTCTGTATCTTATACAGATACAATGCAGAAGGCAAATCAAAGAGGGCAAATTTGACATGATCATCATGGATACAGATATGTTAGACTTGTAGAAGGAAGAAACCTGGAAAAATACCACCCACAAACCAAAGGTCTAACAGAGAGGACCAATGAAGAGAGGTAGCTGTATCGTCATGGATACAAAGATAGAGTTGAAAAGAAGAGACATTTTCTGATGATGTTTTTCACACAGGAAAAGATACCACCAGCAAGTCAAAGGTCTAACAAAGAGGGCCAATGAAAAGAGGTAGCTGTATCGTCATGGATGCAAAGATAGAGTTGGAAAGAAGAGAATTCTATGATGAAGTTTCTCACACAGGAAAAGATACCACCAGCAAATCAAAGGTCTAACAAAGAGGATCAATGAAAAGAGGTAGCTGTATCATCATGGATACAAAGATAGATAGACTCAAATAGAAGAGACATTCTATGATGAAGTTTCTCACACAGGAAAAGATACCACCAGCTGTGTTCACACTTTGATCTATGTGAACACACAATGGTACCTTTCTCTGCATAAAAATTATAAGTCTCTTAAAAATAGGTGACAAGAAGTATAAAGATAAACGAGATGCTGAACCTTGTGATGTCTATATTAACAAATGTCTAGTTTTTGAAAGTTTAAACTTCTCATTACACAATCAGAGTCAACATTCAAATACAGAGAAGGCAGATACAGAAAAATCAACAAATCTTTGGCATTTTATTTGTTCACTATACAAATGATTACTACAGACACTTTGTAAAAAGAGGGCACCTGCTAATGAAACAATTAACTACCATTCCTTTCCAATGAGACCATTGAATAAAAAGCCAAATCAATTTTTAACAGAAATTCAGCATAAAAATCAACTAATTAGAAACAATTTTTTAATTTCAAAAATTTTACAATGGATAAAAACTGACCAAGAAAGCTCACCACTAAGTCATTGATTAGCTAAATCATTAGCTCACCTTTGATGGTTCAATAGACACGCACACAAAAAAAATCCAGACATTGACATTTAGACTCCAGCTGGCCAGTGATAATAACAAAAAATTTTTATATAGATCTAGCCAATAAATATGAAACAATTTAACCAAAATTTCAAACACTACCCTTGAACAGAAATGTAGAAAACTATGTAGAAAACTCTGGAAATTTAACAAATAAAAAAAAAACAACAATTTAAGATCACAATGTAGACATTTAACACAAGTTAGGGTCTGTCACAACAATTTGCAGGTGAGCTAAAAAAAGACCTAAATTATACCAAGCTAAGAGCTGACATCATTATCACCTACTTCAGTAAATGATCACACTACCAGGTACCTATATCAGAGGTACTAAATTCTTGTCAATTAATAAGTGCAAAATTGTTTTATATTTATATTCATCTTGTCACTTATTACTGACAGTGCTGATCGTTACTGTAAGTGTATGTTGACACTCTTCAATTGTGATACTCCAGTGACAATTATAATTACAATTATATGAAAAAAATTATAAATGGTGAGAAAATAGAAGAAAACAAGATAGTGGAATAATTGTGCAGACAAAATTTTTCGCTAATATTGAGATGGTAAGTTCTAGTAGAGGAAAACAGAGTGCCCAAAAAAAAAAACTAGCCAACCTTGATCGGACTAATAAACTTTGTCACACAAGGGTCTGACCAAATGTGATTAAAACCTAGGCAGAAAGAGGCAATGATTGGAATGACTTCAGACTACCAGTATGGGAAATAGAGATCAAATACACATGCATGTGTTAACGACAGTAGTAGGGTGGATTTTGGTGTTGTCGCTGTAGCTTAGAGATGTCATAGAAGTAGAAATATTTGCTTGAAATGGCAAGGCAAATGGAACACTATCAAAAGAATTTTTTTCATTTTTTAATGCTTGAGGTAAGGGTGATAGGTAAGACTAACAGTTTCAACACAATGCTTGAAGATGAAGCTATATAAGAGACTGGTCAGGGGAGCCACTAATGCAAGCATGATGGCAGAAATGCTTGGAGTTTTGCCCTGTAATGGACTGGTGTCTTATTGAAAAGTGTGAGCTGCTAAATTCAAATATGATGGTAGAAATACTTGGGAGTTTTGCCCTGTAATGGACTGGTGTCTTATGCAAGAGTGAGCTGCTAAATTAGAAATGCTTGGAGTTTTGCCCTGTAATGGACTGATGTCTTATGCAACAGTGAGCTGCTAAATTAGAAATACTTGGAGTTTTGCCCTGTAATGGACTGCTGTCTTATGCAAGAGTGAGCTGCTAAATTAGAAATACTTGGAGTTTTGCCCTGTAATGGACTGCTGTCTTATGCAAGAGTGAGCTGCTAAATTAGAAATGCTTGGAGTTTTGCCCTGTAATGGACTGGTGTCTAATTCAAGAGTGTGAGCTGCTAAATGCAAGCATGATGGTAGAAATACTTGGAGATTTGCCTTCTAATGGACTGGTGTCTTATGCAAGAGTGAGAGGCTAACTCAGAAATGATTGGAGTTTTACCCTGTAATGGACTGGTGTCTTTTGCAAGAGTGAGCTGCTAAATTAGAAATACTTGGAGTTTTACCCTGGAATAGACCAGTGTCTTATAAAAAGATGAGCTGCTAAATGAATGAGTGATGCTAGAAATGCTTGGATTGATTTCCTGTAATAGATTGTATAAATGATTATAGGAGACAGTCTAAAATAATTTCATATTGCTTTTTTTTCCATGAACATGACATAGCAAAATTTGTACCAGTTAAATCAATGAGAAAAAAAATGATTTGTAGATATTAAAGAGTCATCACTAGTTTCTTGTTTTAGAGATGTAAAGATAGATCATTGTTTCTATAAATATCAAAGCAGAAATACATATATGTAGATAAATATATTCAAAAACAGAAACTCAAAACTCAAAAAAAAAGAAGAAATTATATATAATAAGAGGCCCAGGGGCCTACTGCTCACCTGAAGACTAAGACAAGAGGCCCAGGGTTCTTACTTCTCACCTGAAAATTATCTTGCATTATTATTAAAAAAAAACTATTTTCATACAATGAAGAATCCCTATAAAATCCCCACCTTTGGAAAAACTGCATTTAGCAGATATAAGATATATATTCATAAGCCCTTTCATGTTTTGTACAGGTGAGCTACAAATGACTTTTGACCTCAAAATGTTGCCCATCAAATCCACACGTCAAAAAATTACATTGCAAAAATCTTCTTGTTAGGAGATACAGAATTACCTTATAGCAAAGTAAAAAAGAACATATCACAATAGTATATATATACATACATGTGATTGTATCCTGAACCTTTAAATGGATATCAGATTTCAGGTTGGGGTGTGTGAGACAAGTACTTACTTAGTACCAACATACTATCAGATGTCAGGTAATGGTGTGTTAGCATACTTATAATCAACATTATGATAAGGTTAACTACATATATGTATATATATACCAGTATATATACATGTATATATATACCTAGAAATATTTATTTATCTATCTACCTAATTATTTACCTGGTTTTATTTCTATCACTTACACAGCAATAAAATAAACCTGTTATATTTATTTCACCAACCTTTATATTATGACCTGAACTTTTAACACCTGACAGAGTCCAGGCTAGAAGAGACTGCCAGACAGTATTGTGTAATATTAGTAGTGTGTGTTCATATGCCTGTATGTCTGTCTGTATGCCTGTATGTCTGTCTGTCTGTCTATATGTGTACAGTGATTTTTTAATTTTATATTACAACCTGAACACATTAATTAATGTGTTAATTAACACATTAACACCTGACTTTCGTTGGGGGGATCTTTAAGAGACTGCCAGACAGTATTGTGTACTAATGTGTACTAATATGAATTAGTGTATTCATCTGTCTGTCACACACACACACACACACACACACACACACACACACACTTATTGTTTATAATTATTTTAACTTTTGATATATAATCTTTTAAATATTCATTCCTTTTCTCCCCTTTTTCTTTAAACAAAATTACTCAAAAACAAGTAAAAATAAATAATCACACATTACCGTGGTAACTGTGAAACAGTTGTTGGTGTAAAATCTCTTCTTCTTTACAATTAAAAGATGACAAGTTACAACAAGTCTAACTTAAATCTATAAATAGACTTTCTTATATCATCATTCTTATTTATATACATGAAGTTACCAGGTTTTCCCCCGTTTTATACATATTTATACACAGCCATTTTCACTGAATTCATAAATCCTTACAATATAACCTGTTGGTTCTTTATATGTGGGGTGCCACATAAAAATGTCAAATTAAAAGTGGACAAATCTGAAACATTTCTATTTTTTTATTATTTTTTTTTACAATTATCAAAAATAGAAATAGTAAAAATAGAGTCAAAATTAGTTTTAATTTGAAGGAATTTTTGAAGTTTTCTTCAAATTAAGTTTAAACAATATCGGGTTTGGACAGTTTCCCCTTGGTAACCCCAACTTGAATGAATATACAGTAAGTGTATATATCTATCAACAAATACACATCCCTCACACCTGTGAAACCAAATTTTAAAAAAATCTTTTGTGTGCAATAAGTTAAGTATAAATTCAAGATTTTTAATTAAAGAAACAGGTAACAAAGACAAATTTGAAAAATCATGACACATTAATTCACTGAATCCTTTCAAATATTTTTTTTTTCAATCAACAGTACTCAACTGACTTTTATCTAAATATAAAGTTTACTTTAGCAATCCATTCATTTTGTTAAAATTTTACTACTTTTGTATGCTGACAAGCTTTTAATTGGATGAAGATAGTGGAACTCTTCTGTAATGGAGGTATACAAGTAAAGAAAGTTGAAGTATCCTGACTGTACTTAAGTCAGCATAAATCATCAGCTCTATTTATAAAATTTGAGTTTTGTACGACATCATTTTAACATATATATTTGAAAATCCAAAGAAGATATTTTTTGAAAATATGTTAGTTTTTCTCAAATTATCTGTAAGTAATTAATTAAAATTCATGTTGTAATGACCATTATGCCAATATCTAAAAATATGGTACTCAGTTTTACTGGAATATATCTAATACATAAAGTATTATAGTCTTATTAATAGGGTCACAAGTTTCCAGAGTAACTTTTACCAATCAAAGGGAGATAACTTGATAAAAGAAAATAAATGAAAACTTAAAAAATGTGACAATTGTACAGTTTTAAAACCTTGTTTTAAGCCATTTAAAAAAATTACAATTAACATTTTTGAAACAAGTATAATCAAAACCTTGTGGTTTACCAAAGTCCAAAAAAATTAAACATAATTCTAAGAAATACCACAAAGAAAAAAAAATCTTATAAAAAAAATCATATTTATCTACTTAACCAATTCTTTCTTCAAATAACAAAAACACTGCATGTGCTTATTAATACACATACATGTCATCTTCAATATCTACCAATTGATTAGATACCGAGCACCTTCAAAATCTATCTAACCATTCAAATTTTTATATGTATCTTGTAACACATACATGAGTCAATAGAATGGAAACAATAATGGTCAGTCAATGAGATCTTGAAAAAAGATAATACAGCTCAAATCCTTAAATTAAAATAAATGTATTCAATTTAATGTGTTCATTGAACCGGGAAAAAAATAAATAAAAGAAGCAACTATTATCAATTTAATTATTTTAAAGTCTTCCATGAAACTGGAAAAATTAGAAATAAAAGAAACAATTATTTATCTTTCTATCTTAACAAAAAATTAGACACAATAGATTTAAAAAAAAAAAAAAAAAAAAATTTAAAATAAAAGATCTATATTCAAAGTAATGATATTATTAAGTGTATTAATCAGATTGAAGGGACTATGAATCAATCAAACTTTGTTTAAATCTATAAGAGACAGGGAACAGTTTTATGGTTGTATTATAACTTAATCATGGTCTGAACATGCATAGCGAGGTATTATCTATTGCACCTTTGAAACGTTTTAAATCTAGTGACTGCACATTCTATTATTATACTAAACCCATAAACCCCCTAGTGCAACCGACAACTGTTCACATGCAAATAATACCCCTTCACAACCACAAAACATACCATTCAACACGCACATACACATAAAGTTCAATATATATACTTATGTAATTCTAATTTTATATCTGCATGTTACAACTAGCTTAGTTCGACAAAAGAACCGTTATGATGCATAGTGGTTTTCCATTCTTAAACAATTTTTTAATATACACCAGATCTTTAAATGACAAGTTATATATTCTTAACAATAAAACTTCAATTTTCCTCTAAAACCTGACCTTCAAAAGCTTTTCAGGACTTGAGGTATATTTTCTTTACCAATATAATCCTATCTAAAAATCACCCTTGTAAAAGCTTTTAAAACTCACCACTATTTAGACAAAATTTTATGAATTAATTTTTTCATAAAGAACTTTAAGAGTGATAAAGGTAATTGCATTTAAATCATGAAACAAAACAACCTGAAATTTGAGAAACTTCAACGGTTTTTTTTTTTTAATTGCACTTTAATGTACATTTGAAGTTTCTTAAACTTCAAATATTTAAAATGTGACAAAACATTTGTGAAGAAGAAATAAAACTCATTTTTATTTTATTTTCTTCTTCTTTTTTTTTTTTTTTACATTATAAGCATACACATACTTTTTGCAAATCTCTAAAAATTCATCTCTGTTTAGATTTGTGTCTTTCAAACTGTTTCTATGGCAACATATAATTTTGAAAAAAAAAAATATAATAATTGGTAAATGACATTGTAGACTGATTTCTTCTGTTTGTTGTTTACATTTTGTCTGTGTTTTTCAAACTGTTTCCATGGCAACATGTAATTTTGGGGTAAAAATTAATGACTGACATTGTTGACTAATTTTTTTTTCTTGTTGTTTCAAGCAAAGTATTGGAACAGCAAACAGATGTATCAGATCTTGGAATTTGAATCAGACACCCAAAAAATTGCTTCAGAAATAGTTAATTGTTATAAACTTACAGTCGTGAGGAATCTGGACCAGTTTCATCCCCCTCTATTCGGTACACTTTGCCGTACATGACATATTCGAAGCTGTCAGCTCTTGATGGGCCCAAATCAGTTGGATTGTATTCGCCATCGTCTGGTGTTCCATCTTCTTTCAGTGTGGTTGCAAGCACCATACGAAACTTGTCGCCTAAAAGATACAAGACACATACTAATAAGAAAGAGTAAGAATTTCATTTTAATGGCATTGAAGACTAATCAGATGACAATGTAGCCAATCCGGCCAAAATTTGAAAATAATAGCTGTTATGGTAATGGGTTTATGCCCCAATCAAGTCAAGATTAGTTCAAAGATGGAGGAGGAAACATGAGCGACTGAGAAAAAA